>JASSUY010027457.1:0-29003 GCA_032466535.1 Forpus xanthops | reverse complement strand
AGGAAAAGGAGGACAGTGATCAGAACAGCAGAAAGCAGTGTTAGCCAACTACAAAGATACTTCCTGGATATTTGTGCTTTATTTGAACTCATCAGTCATCAGGATTTGGTTTTTTCACTTGTAGTTTCTGTCCCAGTTCATTTTAATCCTATTTTATGCTATAGTTGTGTTTTATTTAAGTTACAAATCTTGACACAAATGCAATGCCAGAATCTGCATATGGCCACAGTTTACCCATTAGCATTTTCTGAGGACCATAATACATCACGCAGTTCCCTGACACAATGGAGCTCTGATTTAATTTGGTCTTTGTGATTTCACTATAGCATTAATTATAATCAACCAGAGCCTTTCAAATATAAAGGCAGAATTAAGTCCTGACATCAGTGCATTTGTCGATGTTTTTCTCTTATGGATTGCTTTGTAAACCTAATAATGGTTTGACATAATACACTTGAACTTAGAATGTCTACTTTGCTTTGAAATACAAGTTTGATGATGATGCATGAATCCATATTTGCTGCTTGAATCATCTGTATAGCTGACAACTTTGTAACATGGAAACAGTATCTGTGAAGGGTATTAGCCCTCTGCTAGTCATTTAATGTTCTCAGGATCATTCTTTGGTCATTTCAGTGCCAGGTGCATTGTAAGATGAAGAACAGCTTAGCAGCTAGCTTCTAATGGAAATTCTTGTTTCCAGTAATGAATATAAAGCATCTTAATTAATGTTTCCTTTTAAAATGACAATTTTTAATTGCCCAAACATTTTATTCTCAAGTGACGGCTGGAAATGCTACAAGCTCAGAAGGCTCTACTTCATTTGGGTGTGCAGGGACATTGAGTCTTTCCGCTGGTTTGCAGATCTGCTCTGTATGTTGCATAACAAGGTAATGGGGGCTGCTTGGAAGAGATACTGTCAATAAATGCTAAATATGTCCACACCATGCAACGCTATAGAGAAAGACATCTTTGCTCAAAACAAGAGAGCTCCAGCAGTCCTTCTGCTTGGGATACATAACTCAGACTCTATTTTTGGACCTACCTGCACCAGTTGAGTATCTGACACCAGGATTTCATTGCACAGCACTGCCGTGTATCAGCGGTCTGGACAGTTGCATGTGAAATTTATGAGATGGAAGAAGAAAGCACAGGCTGGGGAGTTTGAGTGGCCTTTAGCCTGTTGGCTGGCAGACAGATTGAGAAGGGAGGGGGATTTACAATTTAAAAGCAGTGTAGCTTCCTAAGATAATATTTTGTACACAGCATGATGTGCAACATTCTGGAGTTCACAAAGAGGTCCTGTGGAAGTGTAAGTTCTTCATTAAAAAGCTTATTTCACTGGTGCAGAAACCTATGTTCCTCAGCATAGTGGGCACATGTGACTTTGTGCTTACATTAAGAGAAGGGATATTATGTCACTAGCTGTTTTTATCATCCTCTCAGCTTTGGCAGGAGAATCGACCAGACTATATAAATATCCAGCTATACCTCAGTCAAGCAGATGGAATACAGGTATGTGGGTAAATGGTGTTTGTAAACAGAACTGGAACATGGGGTAGCAGACAATACAAATTGTCACTCAGAGGCGAAAGGGAATTACTGCAGATGGTAAAAACAGGAAATGAGGCCATAAACTCAAGTGACTGATTCATTACTAGGGCAAGAGAGCAAGTTCGTCCCTGCAGCATTAAGAGAATCTGGTCTAGCTGCCTTAACTTGATTAGGTGTGGGCAGAAATCCATACCTTCCTTTTCTAGAAAAGAGGTCCTTTCAGGCCAGGTCACAGACCAGACAGTTGGCTGTGTTTGATGGGAAATCTACATCATTTCTGGGCTGAGAATCAAAACAGAAAGTTCTTGGAGCTTACAAGATCAAATTTTCCTTTCAAATAAATATTTTGAGAGAAACTAGCTATTTTAAAAAGCTTTGTATTTCTTTGCCTCAAACATAGACAAAAGTTACAAATACCTTCATGTATGAGACTGGAAATTATGCTGAACTGTCAATAGTCATGTATTACCAAGCCCAGAGCTGGACTAGTTCTCCAACTCTTGGCATTGCCTGGACCTGCTTATACTTATGAGCTTTGTTTTACATTATTTAGCGCATAAGTCTGGGCCTGGTTCTTCACCCTGCTCTGTCTAAAAACTTTCTATTGACGGCAGTGTGCTCAAAGCCAAACCTAACAATAACTACGAAACATGAAGTGCAGTGAGGAACCATGCCCAAAGGATTTTGATCTGCCTGGTATTGGGTGGAAATAGCATAACATTCACTGCTGTGGTAGGAACACTATCCAAATCCAAATGATGTGATAGCTACAGCAGTTATGAACCGTGCCCACAGATTTAATGCCTGGAGGACATATGTCAGTTGAAATGGGGTACTTGAAGATACCCAGCTCATGAACCTAGTATATTCAGTGCAGGACTTCATTGTGATGACACAGGAATATTGTAATAACAGACAATTCAGTTTTCTAATATTGTGTATCAAGCAGCTAACTAAATTTATTTAAGTCAACTTTGTTTTAAGTTTAGAGTCACTTTTCTTTTGCGGCTATTGAACAAAACTGGCATGAACCATAATGCTGCTCATGATTTCTCAAGGGGCACTTAAACTCAACTTTCCATTGCCATACAGCAGTCTGTTCACTGATTTTAGCCCTAAGTTCTAGCTGCTACCAGAATTAGGGCAGTTTCACTTCATGCTCCCTTTGCTCATAAGCAGCATGACTATGTGACAACAGGGAGCCAAGCCCATCCTTCATCAAATGCCTCCTGAATATGAAAGGTGAAAGGAGCATGAATTAGCCAAGACACTGTTTGCATTGGTATGACCACTCTTTCAAGTTGTTCATCAGTGGAGTGAATGTGGGGCCTAGAGAAGATGTTAATTTTCTCTGCCTTTTTATCACATTAGGATAAAAAAAACAAGGAAGAGCAATGCCCTGCGAGGAAAGGGCATTTGACTTTATCCCCAGCCTGGTGAGTTAGCATCACTGGAATGGGTCAAGTTCCATCCAGGGAACAGTTTTTGGCTGCTTTCTGCTGTTACAGCAGCTCCAAGCAGCTGGCAAACTACTCTTAGGGAGAAATGTAAGATTTCCCTTGTTGCTTTTTCAGACATAGTCATCGTAATAGTTACTTGTACAAAGTTAGGAAAAAAGGCTTCAGACAGAAATATGAATTTTGCATCAGCAGTGTTTCTTCCAGCTTAGCATTAAAAGCCAATGAGGGAATTAATAATAGGAGTGTGGTTATTGTTTTATGGTTTAAATAAATTGGTTTAAAAATAATGGGGAGATTAATGAGCGGCTGCATGAGTAACAATGTGTAATGAACACCAAGGAGAGCCATTGAGAAGGCAGTGAGCGTAAGTATTCGTGCATGAAATGAGTGCAGTTTTAATCACAACTGCCTGATACTTGAGCTCAGGTTTTACACCTCAGTGATACGGTAAGCCAGCCAGTGTCAGAAATTGGAGCTCTGGGTGATATGAGGCAATTTGCAAATCAGGCAAAATGGAGTATTTTTCTGTTTTTTGCAGAAAATAATTGGCGAAAAATACCAAGCTTTAAACTCAAGGCTTTTGATTGGACGACCCCAGTGGAAGCTCCTTTTTGATGAGATAGCGAAGTGTAATAGGCGGTAAGTACCAGCCTGCTTGAAGGATGCTGCAGTTTGATTATCTGTTTCTATGCTTGTACGATAGTACTTTGGGGTTTTATCTGAGATTGTAATGTTTAAGCTGTTGGTGTTGAAATTAGCTACTATTTGGCTGTGAGAGATATCCTATACAAACTGAAACTTGTGGTTTTTACACTCAGAACAGTCCATCTTTTCATGCAGCTAGGTTGTTCAGTGGCCCGGAAAATAAAAGTAATAGATTACCGTCTCACTGCACGGAGATATGTTTTTGTCCGTGGCAATATCTTGTTCGCAACGTATGTTGTTTTTATAGATAAAGTTGCAAGTTTTAAAACTGTTGATTTCTCCTGTAATTTTTGCTAATTATAGTGATGCTTTACAAACAAAATGCACAAGGAATTATGTGACTGACCTGTATTGTTTTTATTCAGAGGGTATATTGTCTTTGGAGATTCCTGTCACTTTTTACTCCTTGTTAAGACCTACCAGTGCCTTTTCACTGTGCTAGGCAAACATATTATGATCTGAAACAAGACAGTTATAAACCAAAGAAGTTAGACTGCAGAATGTCTTTGTCCAGGTCCAGCTTTGTTGGTTATTTTACCCCCCGCTGGCTGTTTTCTGCTGATCTGATAGAAGAGATTGTGTGAATCTTCCCTAATCCACTTCTGGGCAAAGTCAGTGGGGCTGGAGTAAGCCACTCTCAGTAGCTGTTGATAGCAATCTGGGTGCACCAGGTTGACAGGTGCTCTCATGGTCTCCTGCAGAATTTTCCCTCAAGAATTTCTTGTCCTCTGTTGCACTTCCAAAGTGAACATCTGCCCATTGACTCTTCTGAGACTGGATATGCCATGGGGATGCTAAGCTCTGGCTCTTGGGAAATACTGAGTACTAGGGAGTTATCGCAGTTGCCAGAATAAGCTGCCGACACTGTCCCTTGGATTCAGATCCTAGGGGATGTTGTGGGCAGGGTGCTTTGCAGAATGCCCCACAAGCTGCTACAGAGTGACATCCCTAGTGGGATCCTCACACTGTGGAAACAAGTATAACTTAGAGAAGGGCTTTATAGTAAAGAATGGTGGGAAAGAAAGGGAAATAGGTCAGAGAAGCAAGCTGACTCTGGCTTGGACCTCTGCATAGAGGACTACTGATCTTTTATGTTCACTTCTAAGGTCTTTTTTATCTAACTGTGTGAATGCAGTTCTAAAAAATGAAAATGATTAGGTTTCTGCCACTTACATGCAAGGCTGTAAGTGCACGTAATATAGATGAAGCTATTAGTGGTAGTCATAGATGGTTTTTCTTTTGTACTTTCCATTACATTACTCCTAATTAGACTTCAGGTACCCTTTTCTCTGCATTTTCATATCAGGTCTTTAAAATTGTGCCACCATTTGCAAGCAAAGTGTCTTTTAGTATCTACATAATGTCCTGACTCTTGATTAGCCTGCAGCTTGCTAAGACATAGGCTTTCTTGCCCTTTGCTGTATCAAGGTCTGTATGTATAAAAGTAATTACATGCAACATGATACACAGCAGTGCAACGTGTAACTCAGCTATCCCACAGAAACTTACCTGTTGTAGGTAAATATTCCCTGTTTCTCTGAAGGAGTTGGGAATTCCATGTCTTCTCTATAGTTCAATTTCCTGGTCTCTCAGTTGTTCCGAACATCTGGTGCTGGTGTTCAGGCTTTCATGTGTCTTTGCAGCCATCCCCTTGGGCTTATTTATGGGCAGCCAAGATATTTTCCACTTTATATCTTATTATTTAGTAAAAGCTGATCATAAGTAAACACGCAGCTGGCAAACTTCTCATCGGTTTAGCCATGTCATTGGTTTGTGGTTTGTGAATTGTTGCTGTTTGGTCCCAAGTAAGCAAAGTGCATTTGACAGTGTCTGAGCTCTGCCAGACCTCTCCAGCGGGAGGGACATGGGACAACTGAGCATGAGGTTTCTGAGTCTTTCCTTTGGACTAAGAGGAGCAGGTGCATGCCATCTACTGTTGTTACTCTGTATGACACCCACAGTCCCAGCGGTGAGTGCTAGGATAGTTTATATAATAATATAATAATTTATATAAATTATATAATTTATATAAATTATATAATTTATATAAATGTATAATAATGTATATAAATATATATCTAATTTATATAAATATATAATAATTTATATAACAAGTTACTGGTCTTGGGTTTTGCTCTCTCTTTCTGGGGATGGAGAAGCAGCCTTGTTTCTGTTCAGCTATGTCCTGGTTGGAAAGCTTACACCATGCCTTGGCTGCCACGCTTTCTCAGTTTTGAATTGGTCAAATGGATGTGTGCTTTTTTTTTCCAGATGGATACTGACCTAGAAAAAGATATATATATATATCTGTAGGAGAGAAAGGCATGGAGTACCATGGTACATTTCTCATGCACTTTAAAGGAGAAAGCTCTCCCTAAGAATAAATGTGGGTTATGAAACTCAAGTTCTGACTCTTACTCTCTGGGTTGCAAAGTATTTCACTTCTCCCTCACCTCCTGCTGATCATAAAACAGATGTAAGAATAAATGCTGAACTACTCATCTCATAGGAACACTGAGAAGTTATTTCCTTAGTGCTCTGAATGAGTAAACCCCAATATTAATGTTTATTCCAAAGAGCGACCTGTAACATACTTTCCCTAATTGTAAACATGTTGAGGTTATTTGTGAAGATTTTCAGATATAAGGCTCCCTAGCTGCCTGTTTTCATCTGAGTAACAACGTGAGTGAGACACTGAACCAAATACAATTAAAGCACATCAACTCAGGGCAGTAGTGTGCTACCCCGTGTAGCAAAATTTCAGCAGCTTTCAGCTGCCTGCCTGCTTCTGTCACAGCCACAGAGAGCCACATGAGGCAAGGAGAAAGGAAGTGTCTGGAAGGAGGGAAGTGGGGGGCATAGATGGGAGAGGATGTGGGGAGTGATCAGTGGGAGGAAAATGGTACGTGAAGGGTTGTGATACATGGATGCCCCATCCCTGGCAGTGTTTAAGGCCAGGCTGGATGGGGCTTGGAGCAACCTTGTCTAATGGAAGGTGTCCCTGCCTGTGGCAGGGGGCTTGGAACTGGATGAGCTTTAAGGTCCCTTCCAACCTAAACCAGTCTGTGATTCTATGATACGTCCAGAAAGATGCTGATGGTAGGTGTCCCATGAATGAAGTTGAGAGCCTCCAGCTCACCATTGGGCTGTGGCTCAGCTGGATTTCAGGAAACCTTAACCATAGGTCTCTTGTGTGACCTTAGGCAAATCATTTAAGCTTTCTCAGATTCTGTTTACTAGCTAAATAGTCTGTCTACCTTGGAAGGATGTTGCTGGAATGGGAACACCTTAGCAATATGTGCTGCTCAGACGTGTCTGTGCACTAAGTGCTATATGTAACTAATGAAAAGGAGAGAGGCAAACCCTTTTGGTCTTACTTATTGTCTATACTAACCAAACTAACGAAAAAAAAAAAAACAACAACATTGATTCTCTTAGTCAAATACACAGTAGAAAAGAGATTCTTACTGGGAGCTCATGCATCCTTTTTCTCCCCTGTGCACAGATTAGCGGATGCTCAGAATCTGCAAGTGCTGAGGAGTCTCATTTGAGGGCAATGAGCAATAGTGCCCTCATTATTTCTACAA
This sequence comes from Forpus xanthops, assembly GCA_032466535.1. Lineage (NCBI taxonomy): Eukaryota > Metazoa > Chordata > Aves > Psittaciformes > Psittacidae > Forpus > Forpus xanthops. The sequence continues at coordinate 21,697 of JASSUY010027457.1, read as the reverse complement.
ATGCAGCCACCTGCACAGCAGGTCTTACATTTAAGAGGAATATTGGCAGGATGGGAGAGTTTAATAGATATACATAAGGGAGAGAAAAGTACGAGTAATGAATATTTACCATGGATTGATATGGGAGATGATGTGATAGAAGGCAATGAAAGTCAGCATTGTAAGGTACCTGCACAAAAACACCACTGCAATCATCTGTGTAACTTTGTGTTGTTTGATGTTGTCAGTTGTTCCAAGCCCGTGTTGCTGTGCACTGGTACAGTGTGGATTGCCATGCTAATAGAGCTGCTGCCTAACATCAAGCACATGCACAGGACAATATACATCAAAGCTTTCTTCCTGTATGCGTTATTTCCCTTCTGTAACCAAATGTACACAGGCAGCTTTAAACTGTTCATTTGATTATCCTGCATGTGCTAAAGTATTTTATATTAAGTAGCTACTAGATATAATACTGAAAGAGTCCTGGAAAAAAAGGACCAGAACTTGAGTCTCCAGCCTCATAGTGAGTGTTGTAGATCACAATAACTAGAGCTATGTTCCCTCATGTGTGCTCTCTTTATATGCTAGTAAATCTTTAAGTTCTTTCTCTTAGTGGCACAATTTCAGCAGGAAAATGAAGAATGTAATCCATTTTTTTGCATGGTGTAGAAGAAACAGCACCTCATCCTCTTTCCCTGCTCCTTCCTTTCCCTTCCCCTCATCTTCCAAAAGAAGGGAGTTGACGAATATCAGTCCAGCTGATGTGAGTACGGCCTATTCTGATGCTGGCTACTGTTCAGTGCCCTTAGATGCTGTGTGACTGTGAGTTTGACTTAAAGCCTGTGATTAAGGTAACCCAAGAGCAAAGAGCTGTTGTTGCTGGAGTGGTATGAAAAAGTCAGGTTAACTAATGAACCTGAGCTGACAGCTGTGGATGATGAGCAAGGATCATGTTCTGTGTTTGGATTTAAGACTTTCTGATCTAGTTGTTGAAGGAAAGATTGCATGCTAATGTGAAACGGAAGCAGTAAAACTGTTCTGCTGCTGCCAGGAATAATTATGGGTTAGTAGCACTCTGTTTTCATTAGTGTAAGGAATGACCACTAGTGACTAGATCTTCTGCTGGTGTAAATCACGATTTACACTGGTGAAGTCATTACAGTGAGATGCATTTTTTAATCAACAAAAGTGTGTAATCTTGCTAAAAAATAGTGTGAAGTAGTAATTTTTCATAACTTGATGTTTTGGTTGAGACTAAGATGAAGCACTTTTTTCTAAGAGTTATTCAAATATATAGTAACGCTTTTTGTGGGGATACTTGGGAGAGATGCAGTGGCTTCAGCAATACTAACTACATGGTCTAGTGTGCTGCTCTCACCTTAAATCTACATGTAGTTGGCTTAATACAGTGAGACTAGAATCCAGTTCCATTTATCATCAGAAGTTGCTGTTTATTTGTAATTTCATAACTTTTTTCTTTGTTTTTTTTTTTTTTTTACAGGAAGACCATTGGAGTTTTCTGTTGTGGACCAAACAAAATCTCTAAGATACTTCATAAGCTGAGCAACAGCAGCAACTCTTACGGGACAAAGTTTGAGTATAATAAGGAATCCTTCAGCTGAAAGCCTGTTGGAATAGCAAGATTCTCTAGAAGATAAAAGTGCAATTTTTTGTGTGTACAACTTAAGAGTTCAGCTGCGTTTTAAACAGACAGAAATGTACCAAAGAATAGCACAGATTTTCTTATTTATGATTATTTAAGACTTTGGAAAATGATGGATGCAGCAGCATACCAACAAATAGTAAGTGCTTACGCTCAAACTCAAATGCGCTCACATAATATTTGTGGCAGCCAGCAGTGATTCTTTGGAATTGTTTCTGTTAATTAAAAACTACAGAAGCTGGGGAGAGATGCAGTTGCTTCAAAAGTTGATGGAAGAAGAATCTGTGGAATGTTTGAACTTCTTCCACTTCAGTCCTCTGAAGCTGGATCAGTAAAACAAACCCCAGGTTAATCCAAATGGCAAAACATAGTGTATTACAAAGACTATTGCTTTTGTTGATATACAGATCTCATGACTTTGGGGTGAAAACACTCCATATTAAAGATTTTATATATTGCAGAATAGGGATTCTGTATTTAAAATATAAAATGTGACTCTCCTAGTCTGCTTCTATAGTGTACATGAATACTCCAACCCTGAACTGAAGAGAGGGTGGAGTATGGGTAACAATGTACATTAACCTATGCAAAAGTGAGCGCAAGTGTGTAGCACCTATGGGCAGACTTCACCATGCTGTAAATCACAGCCTTTTGGCAAGCAAACAACTGTACGTGGAGGACTCTGTATCTTGCATTGATTCAGCATTCAGTGAGTTTGCAAAGTGAGTGTGATTTATGCAGCCAGAAAGATGGACCAAGAAAAAAGTTTAACAGGAGCAGACAGGACATGATGTTTTATTATACCAGGTGCACAAGATGGAAGTTGCACCTGCTCTGTAGTCACATGCCCTGAATGTCAAATAGTTCAAGCATTCAGATGCTCTTACTGATTATTTTACAACAAAGCAGGTTGTAGTTCAATTTTAGAGGTCCTAGGGAATGTTTGATTGACTGATCCTTTGGGTATCACCCCTGGAGTCACACTTGTTTGCATTGATGTCACTGCAAGCAGGATCAGGCCAGGTCTACAGCACAGTACAAACGAAGCCCTCTGGGGCAGATAGGTACAAATCTTGAAGGAGCTGCAGTGGAATTTTAGTATGTTCCAGAGGGGAGGATCTGAAACATCTAAATTTAAGCTCTCCTTCCTGTCTCCTCCACATGCTGCTTTCCACTCTGCTCCCAGTTGCCATGGAAGGGCTAGAGATTGAAAGAGGCACTTCACAGCTTCTGAGGAGCAACTTCTGTTTCCTCTGTGCAATAGCTGGCCCAACTTCCTTTATTTCTTCTTTACCCCCTTTTCCTTATTTTGTTGAGAAGAGGGCATTTAAGCAAGAGTTAGACATTAAAGCTGGCATAAATATGCATCATTTTAGTGCATCTAAATAGAGCAGCATCACTTTGTACGTGCAGAAAACCTGACCCTTAATTTCCAGGAGGAACTTGGGAGCAGTGCTGTGTGGTGTTTGCCACACATGCAGACATAAGATGGCTCAACATCTCTCATGCCTGTGGTTCACCTGTATTTAGCACAGTGCATTTGATTTGGATAACATCTTCCCAATTAAGACCTTTTTTTATCTTAGTAAGAAAGATACTGATTTTCAGCTCGCAGCACAAACTGCAAGTGTAAGTATCAGTGTTCAGAGGAAAGCATTTTTCTAGTAGGTGGTGTATAGGAATGTTGTATGTGTAAGTGATGAACATGAGTTTGGTCTTTGCCTTGGCAACTCCTGCTCAGGAGTTGCCTGTAGTGGAGGTGCAACAGTGAAACCACACTGGGGATGTGTTCCTCAGTGGCTGGACTTTGCACTGGAGTTTTTAGCTCTGGCTTTTCCCTATTTGAGATTCGGGGGCAAGGAGGGAGCCAGGCATGGACCTATTCCTACTGACGAGAACTCTTAAAGTAGCATAAAAGGGAGAAGCGAAATCAGAAATACAGTGTGAAATGGGAGCCTACATTGCAGCTATTGGTTTTAAATGTTTTTTTGAGGCTGGAAGGATCATAATTTTCTGATTGGGTCTTGTTCGTCCATCGGTGTAAAACTGGAGGTACAGCAGTAAGTTCCTCTTTAATCATCAAGATTTATTTTCAATACTTCCTGCATGGGTTTTATAATAAGGATAACACTGATGGCAAAATGCATAGATGTTGGATATTGATGATATCTCAGGCTTTTTTGTTTGCTGGCTGTTAGCATAAGACATGTTTGAAATCATGACTGCATCTATTAACCACAACCAGCAATGATCTTTTTCCTGTTGTTTTAGGATCTGGTATCTAATGTTTTTTAAATACAGTTTAGAGTCATCTAATCATGATGCTGTTTGTGGTTTCACATCTCGTAGATATCGGTTCCATTACCATATAATGAGCAGCTAGTTTTGTTGATAGCTCTGTGCTAAAACAGATAGTTTTTCCTGGCTCAGCTCCTGCATAGGTAGCACTTTATAATTAAAATAGTAATACTAGCACTGTGCTCTTGATCTGCATTGTAGCAGGAGCTGATGCTGCGTGTAGGCATGTTGAATGCCTGTTATTACATTAGGCAGTGCTGTCAGAGCAAGGTATAAGCAGAGGCAAGGTCTCTTCTTTCTACCTTTGTCCTATACCAGCCTCAGCCCTGACTCACACGTAAAACAGATTTGGGACTGTCCAGCCTTTCTGGAGCATTGCAAGGCTTAATTAACATTTTGGAATCAGTTTGGTGCACCCACAGTGAATAGATCTGGTTGATAATGCAACTACATTTGTGTTTTATGTTGTGTAAACCTTTCTGTTGAATATGAGTAATTCCTAGACCAGGTGAGGGTGAGTTTGGGAAAGGCTAAAACCTTCAGTTGCTTTTTATCTTTTTCTTGAGCTGGGTTAGTGACTGTGACTTGGCTTCAGGACTGGCAGATGTTACTATAAACATGGTCTTTCTACAGGCTGCATTGTCTTTGCTGCTTCTGAGCATGCCTCCAGCTTACAAAACTGAGCTGAGCCCTATTTTAAACTCCGTAGCTTTTTCATCTGTGAGCCAAGTGTTCACAAAAATATAACTCCGTGCCAGACAAGTAAGTGAAGGCTGGCAGCGCTTAATTCCACATTTACAGATCAACCGGATTTACATAATTGAACATCTCTTTACACTTTACACTGAGTCCTGCAAGTGAGCCTGTCATAGTGTCCTGCTGGCAGGGTAAGGATATCACTATGTTCTGCCACTTCTCACTCAGTCTGCAACAAAACGGCAGTCCCCTGAGTGTTTGCTTAGAGGGGAACTTTGTGTTTTATTCATCATAAATGTTTCAGGACTTTTCTTTAAACCAGGAATGTTTTAATGCCATGATGAAAACCAGACCCATTCCCTGCAATGGAAATCCAGCTCTCGTACAGCGGTGACCTTCACCTCTGAAGTCTGAAGGACTTCATCCCACCCATCCTACCCCTCTACACCCCGTCCCACCATGGTGATTATTCCAGCCCTGAGTTTAAAGTAACAATTTCCTGTTTCAGTGTATGACTCTAATAACACGTGAGTTCTTTCTTTGTTTTTTATCTGCTCTTCTTGGAGATGGGACTGAAAGGAGCATGAGAGATCACAGCACACAGCCTTGAGCATGGGCTGAGGAGAAGACACCAGTGCATACCACAGACTCCTAGCTGATGACTGCACTGTTTAGTGTAGGAGGTTTAAGCCAGATCCATTTTTCTGGAAAATTACCATTGTTTTGCCACAACAGAGAGCAGTAAAGGGAAAAGAGATAAACCTTCTTTGTGCTTGAAGACATCTGCCCGCACTAGCCTTATGTGAAGATGTACATGAAAGCACCATGTACCCGCTGCATCTTGATGATGGGTTTTCTCCCTCAGCACTGAATCCTCATCTTCAGATCTTCATCTATCTTGTTAGCTGATATGCCCTGCAGGTAAAAGAAGTACTACATATACTGGCATCCATGCAGAGTCTGATATAAGCACACTTTACAGCCAGTGCAGGCAAGTGCACAGTCATCCCTTTGCTTCTAGCAATAGGTGAAAAAGCAATTTGGAGCTGGCTGAGAAGGGGCAGATAATACGAGCAGCAGACCAGCTGTGTTGGGAACAGGAATTCAGCTATAACAGAAGTAATGTTTTGGTAAGAGATTTGCTTTTAGAACAGCAGCCTAAGAGAAAAGGTTCTCAACAGTAGTGCACCAGCTTATAGTTTCAAACTGCAAGACTTTGCTTGGAGAAACAGGCAGGAGGCTAACTAGTCATTGCCTGTAGGGGTTCAAGTCCCTTAAGTCGGAGAAGAGACATAGTTATTAAAATGCAGTGTTTAGTTGTTTGAAGAATAAAAGGGCTTCTATGGAGATTAATTTTCACTTCAGCCTGGCAATCATTTTATAAACATGCCAGTTAAGACAAGCTGGATCTGTTCTTCTCTGTGTTATGTATCTGATTTGTCTGCAGATTTCCACCCCTCACAAATAGAGCCAGTCTATATTGTTTTAACAAAGAGGATTTAACAGCAAGGTTTAATCAAAATGCCACTTGTGCCTCTGCTGAACTGAGCTTTTCTGCAATGAACATGCATTTTTCAGTATATATATAATACAGCTGATGACTCAGCTGTGAATGGTGATTTGGGATTTGCAGCATCTCTGCTGCTGATGTGTTTCATTAAGGCCACTCATGATGTGCTGGTGAAAAGCATGGAGATGAAATGAGAATCTTTATTCCCATAATGAACCTGATATTTTAGTGCCTGTAATAAACATAGGAAATCCTAGAAACTCTGGAATTTCCTTTGTAGATACAGTAGATTAGTTAGCCAGCATCTTTTAGGGTTGAACCCTGAGTCTTCTGCCGCAGTGAAATGTGTAACAGATGCTCTTACACAACAATTTTGATCAAGAAACGGTGCTCCTTAAAGAGCTGAATGAGTATTTGAGAAGGTTTGGTATCCTGCTGGTTGTATCATCCATGTTGTAAGAGCAATGGGATCTGTTTTGGTACTGTGTAATGCTGTGCACTTGCTCTGATGTTACAAACTTGTGGGACATGCTCAAGGTTTGCTGTTCCTGAAGTTTTATATTCTCTAGAAGGATCCTATTTGTAAGAGACATCTCCTGGAGCTGTTCCAACAGAAATCAACAGGATGTAATATTTTGAACCTGGGTGCAAATGTGAAGGAGAAATTAAAATCAAACCCTGTTGTCTAGGTGCCGATACAAAGTCTCCCTGGGGTTTGAGAACTAACATATACAAACACATTGCCTTTCTATGCACAACTCAGTGCTAAAACAGTGAAGAAAAGTAGTATATTTCAGCAAACACCTTGGAAATAAGCGATTTGTTAGAAATAAATCCACCAGTGACTCTTTTGAGTTAACCTGTTCCAAAACACATCTGCTTCTGCAGCTTTGGGGTTGGGAATGGCTTTACCTTTTAACTCCTTTTCAGCAAAATACTGGAGTGAACAGTTCTGTGTGCTAGCAGTAAGGAGCTTCCTTTGACAGTTCAATAAATAAACTCCATTGCCGCTGACCCTAGGTAAGGACAGCCTTGAGGATGAGAAGCAGTGTTACATAAATGTCTAGTGTACATAGCAACATGGAGAAGAGAGACACTGCTGCACTGCTTTTGGTGCACTAGTCCCACATTAGGATTCTGTCATTGCAAGGTCACATTGCTCATCTCATACTCTATAACCCTGGGGAAGAAATTTGGATGAGAACTGAGGGAGGAAAAGTGAAAACTCGCTCCTTGTGCTGTAGCCAAGAATATGTTCATCGACAGCAGGGCATATCTTTTGATTTCAAAAGGGCATGTCATTTCTTTTTCAGGGACAACGGATGCCCTCCTGGTGCTGTGTAGTGGTGTTCAATGTTAGAAGTGTAACACAGTGATAACAGGTTGCTTCTTAACTGAATAATTAATGCCTCTGAGCCTTTTCTTCTCCCTATAATAATCTGAGAGAAATGCTAAATACCATACAGCATACAGAGCAGACTGTATTCTGAGCTGCACTCAGTGCAGCCTGGATAGGAAAGCTGCACAGCAGTTCTGCAAGCCGCTGGGAAGAGGCAAGATTTAAGGCAAAGAGGAAAACTGTTTTAAGGAGAAACACAGCAGTGATACACGATCTGTAGTCAGAAGTAAGCCATGTAAGAACTTTGGCCATCACATCTTTGAATGATGCTGAATCAGAGCCTAAAGGTGCACTTAGGCATCAGGGAAAGTCAAGAGCTCTCAGACTGAGGCTACAAAGTAAGGTGAAAGCAAGTTTAAATGCAGCTAGGTGAGCTGCCTGTATGTACTTTCCAGGTTGGAGCTCAGACCTATCGTATCTGAGGGTAGATTGTGTAGACAATGAGCTGGTCTGACTGTTGAGTGCAGTCTCAATAGTGTGGTTAGCTGAGGGTATGGGCATACCCTTTGTGTTTCTGTAGCTTTGTAGGAGCACATTCTTCAGGGTACCTCATGAGGTGTGAGATGCTTCAAAGACGTTCTCTTTGGAACAGATGAGGACGGTGAATGCCAACTTCTATCAAATATACCCTGCACATATTTTCAATAGTGTTCATGAGGAATGAATGGCAAAATCTCTGCAGAGAAACACAAATGCTGTGTTTTCCATGTGTTCTGTTATAGCAACATAATTAACTGCTAAGAAATATTTCATAAGAATGTGAAGCTTCAGCTATGGCATTATTCTTTTTGATAGCTTAAGCTTTTGGAACTGTTTGGTGCATACTTCTGAGAAAAACTTAATGTCCCCAAGCAAGAGTTTAAAAACGTGGCTGTGATGGAACTTGGCAAAGGGTCTCCACCTGATAGTGAAGTATCTCACTGTTGGAGCTGAATGCATTGGTGATTTCATTAGCCTACTCGCTTTCCATGGAAGAGAAAGCTCAGTGGGAGCTGAGCTTTCAGATCATCTCTTCCTCTCTGTATACCTTCATCCTTCACCTAGAGATGTGCCTTTGAATCACTGGAAACATCCTCAGCCATGTGTCACATAGTCCTGTGCTCTTCCTCCCTCCATAGCACATGTTGCGTCAAGAGGCTTCTCCCACCCTCTGCTTCCGTTAACTCAGGAAAACACCTTGGGAAATGCAGAGGTTCTCAATTTTAGCCATAGAGTACACAAGCCTTTGTAATGCTTCTAGTGTGCATAGTGGAGTGAGGGTCTTACTGTCACTGATGAGTTGCAGCATCCCAGTGCTGGAGGTGCTTTTTAGAATAAAAGGAGAGGTAGTGCCAAGAGGGCAGCTGTGTCAAGAAACACTCTGTTTTTCTGTGTAGGAAACAGGGAAAGGTCAAAATGGCACAGATTATGTAATCTTCTGAATGAGAATTGTGGATTTGGTTTTGGGAAAGTCGTATCATTTGTGCCCACCACTGGAATTAAGTCATGTTTCTGTTTTCACACATAGGCGTTTCAGGACAGTGGGCAGTGATGGAAAGGGTTGCATTTTTCAATTACATTTTCTATCTCCATACAGCCCCTAGTTTATTAGCTGCATATAAATTCCTCCCTTCACGGATTAAATATTTTCTTGCCTGGTTTCTTTGCTTCAGGGAGCTTGAGAGCTCATTGTTTATAAAGGGAAAGAAGTATAGTGCTGTTAAGCAGACAGCTCCCATCACATATGTTCTGCTTTGCATCTTTGAGAAGAAGCACAGATGCTGCTGTGCCTGCAGAAGGATAGAGCTTTCACTGAGGTTCACCTGTGACTAAGACCCTCTTCCAGGATGCATATATCGATGAAGCTCTAGGCTTATAAATTAGCTATTTTTTTTTTCTGAAACAACTAGGTTTAGCCCATGTGCACCAGATTGTGAAATGTTTAATCCCACCGAGGTTTTCTCTCCCTGTGTTCCTTCTAGTCACTCGCAAGAGCACATTTGGGTAAGAAACAGTTCCCTTGGTCTGTAATAGGTGAGGAGCAAAGTCATAATTTTAATGTCTTTCCTCAAACCAATGCCCAAAAAATTATTTTGACTATACCAGCTGTGTCACTTCCATTATGTGCATATGGAGATTTTTTCTGAGATCTATGTTTTTACATTGTTTATATAAACTTTTATTCATTCCTGACCAAAAGAGAACAAAAACAAGCCAACATTTTCTTTACTTTGGAAGTGTTAACATGTCCAAAACATGTCTGATTTTAAAAACAGTCTCCCAAGATGCTTAGAAGGAGAGTGGAATCCAGGTGGTAAAAGCACTATTATTTGCTAAAGGTAAAGCATTCTTTCTTCTTTTCTATTTCAAGCCTTCATTATTAAAAAGTACTGTTCAAACTAAATAATGCTACATTAATCTGAGCTTCAACAAGTGGATATCTTCCTTTTAAAGCAAAGCATCATTCAAGGCAGTCTCTGCAGCAGGTCTAGAATTGGGTTGCTCCATAACTTGAGCCCAGATGCTGAGCCGGCTGCTGGGAGCTTGAGGGCAGGAAGCATGTTGAGCATGTAGCCTTCTTTAGCCACAGCTTCTGTTATCTCATAATGGTTTGTGTGGTGATGAAGATATGCAGTTAGAAATTATCTTGGAAAAGAAGAAGACAAATGGTCCACTTTTATCTCCTTTTGAATTGGGGCTCATAAGGCATGTGAGATTTTGACATTTAAAATGCCCAAGAACACACTGATAGGAGTGTAGATATCTTGAAAAGATCTTAGCCTGTGATCCCACTAGTCAAAAGCCTTCTTTGAACCAGAATTCTGCACAGACAGAAAGCAATTACTTAAAGTCCAGTCTCAGGAAGGAAGACCCCAGATGAAATCATTGCCATCCCTGAAGTCTAAAAAAAGCAGTAAACTAAGTTCAACTTTCCAATTTTTCTTCTAAGAAATAAGCTTTGAAAGTAGTTATTTCCAGTTAACCCGTATAATGTGATGGAAAAAACGAATACCCTATCTTTTGTATAGTTGCAGGTCTTGACTTTTTCATTGCTGACCAAATTCTTCCCTCACTCTTTCATATCCACAAAGAAGGAGCCAGAAAATTTGTTCTGAATTTTGTAATTATTTTTTTTTCCATTAGAGCTGAAATAAAAATAATGTATTAAAAGGAAGGTGGCATTTACTTACTCATCTCTATACAATGTGCAAGATAACTGTTTGGGAAAGTACTAGCATAGATGTCCACATTTTTGAATACTCAATGTTCTTTTCAGAGATTCCTGTTTGCATTAATATAATTTCAATCTGGTCTTATGTTTTTATATAAGGATTTTGTACAATTGTTTGAAGAGAAATGTCTGCTTTGTTTCCAAGTTTTGGAACAGAAAGCAGAATTTGGTCTTGAATTTTCATTTTTAATTACAGGCTTGGAATTAAAATTCAGGCTTGACTTCAAGAAAAAGAACAGTACTTAGTGATTTCATGCCCATAAACAAGTCATACTCTTGTCATATGAAACAGCCCATTTTGTAGCTTCAGTTGCTGCCCCCATCACAACAGAAGAAGTATGTTTCACTGTCTGGAAGGATTTAAATAGGTCATTATTATAACTTCATGCCGTGTAAACCTTCAAAAGGTAAGCAATAAGCTACTTGACTCTTCTAGTTCCTATCAAATGAAGTATTTTACAAGGGAGCTGTATAATAAGGCACAGCTTGAACATTGATCATAAAACAAACTTTGTTTTGTGTTTCTTTTTCTTCTGTCTCTTTTTCCTGGGTCCGTTGGGAATTTTTTTTCTTCTCTAAGTCACATGCAGTAATCTTTTCCCATAGTGTTCCTTCTCCACTGCTGGCAGTGTTCAAGGCCAGGTTGGACAGAGCCTTGGGTGGCATGGTTTAGTGGGAGGTGTCCCTGGCCATGGCACCAGGGTTGGACCTAGATGATCTTAAGGTCCTCTCCAACCCTAACTCTTCTATGATTCCATGATTCTATGATTCTTAATTATGCAGTGCTTTGAGGGTAATTGCAAACAATTGGCTAGAAAAGGAATCAGACAGGAAATCCTGGGCTTTCTCCCATAGTCTTACAGTGCTTCCCTACAAGCCAGTCACTCTGGTTAGGATTTGCAGATTAACATGGAAAATCCACATTCACCTGACTTCATTAAGCTTCTTTCTAAAATCCCATGTTCTTTTTGCCTACCTGTAAATGGGGGGTAGTCACACCTGAAAAGAATTTTATGGATTTACCTGGCAAATAGTCCTTCATTTCAAATTCCTGGTTGCTGTAGGGAAAGGATGCTTCTTTCCAAAAATAGACCAAATTAGCCATTTTATCTTAATGGCAATCCTGACAGGTAAAGTATTTGTCTTCTGAATTCTGTTGCTGTTCAGATGTTATTGTTACACTCTGTTATATTAGCAGGACACCCCAATGTGGTTTTACGTTTCTTATTGTATTTGACAAAGCACCATACATTTATTCATCATTTAATTATTATGGCACTGTACTCTCAAGGTATTCACTTTACAGGAAGCTTCATGACTTTGGAATAAACAACCATTCCAAGACTGAACAAAACATGGTTGGGTTGCTGTTTGTGACCTGGTTTTAATTCATGACATACTGCTTTAATCGTGGAAGCATTGTGTATGTGCATATGTGCATATGTATTGCTGCTGGCAGAGAAGTCTGTGGTTTCACTGCTTAAACAGGAGCACTAATACTGAAATACCCTAAACTAGCTGAAGCATCAACATACAGTTGTCACATGATACAGGAGATCCAAGATCCTATGGAACAATGGCAGGAAGATGGGTAGGTTACTCAAAGTACCAAAATTGTACTAGACTACCTCATTTAACCACCCAGAGTCATTTTCTCACATAAAACATGAGGTACCTTCTTGCTTCTTATGCTACCTATTGAATTTCAGGTAAATCCAAACCATTCAAAATGAAGGACTGTGACAAATGCATTCTTTTTGTTTCTGCAACTATGAGACCATCTTAGAAGCAGAATATATCATCTCGTTGTCATACACAGTCATCCTACCTCTGAAACTGAGAAAGTTGTCAGTCCTCTGAACTCAGTGTGTCTTTGCTTACAGGACAGTAGAAACAAAAAGTGGCACCTACCTGATCCTAACCCACCAAAATCACTTCAGAGGAAGTTCCTGATCTATGGAAATGTAGAAGGTGTTTATTTATACTTAACTCAGGGCCACTGGCATGCTGGGCAGAGCTATCAGAGGGAAAATTTTTATTTTCAGCAATTACTATGGTGGTTTTCATTAAGAGGAATATCCTTTCCCATTCACCTTACCCTGGCCAAGTAATGAGGTTTGATTTTCTGTCTGGTGTTTGGAGACCTTTTATGGGAAACAGTACATTTCACAGATGCATTGGATCAAGAGGGAACTCTCAGATTTGGGGAAGAGGAGCACAAACATTAAGAGGGCTATTTATTTTGACAAAACCTGGCTAAAAATACTGAAGCAAATAAGGAATTCTCCTTACACAAGGCAGCAAGCAAAGTATTGCAGCCAGCTATTTCCCAGAAGAGCAGACAAACTGTGTTTCCTCCTCCCCACTCCAGAGCTATACAGGCATCATTGATCATGATAAATCCTTGATAACAAGGTGAGCACGAGGGTGGGCAAAGGCAGACAAAGGCTGCTCCTGCTAATAGATGAGGCTTTCTAGAGAGAAAAAACAGCAGCTGTGGGCTGAGCAGCAGCTGTCTGCTTGATCCAGGCACCAACCTCTCATGAATTTCAGCCATTTAATGAACCAAATCTCCCAGCTCCTCTTCCTTTCCATTGATGTTTTAGGGAACATGCGCATCTATTTGGGGAACATATCACATTGTGGGTTCAAATGTGGGTGCTGTTTAGGTGTGAACTGACTCCCTATCTCAGAATGTCTCAGCTGGATAACCACCTGAAAAAGCAGTATGTGTTGTGAAATTGAGACCATCTGCAGAGCACACATAGCTGGTTCCTTGCCTGTTCCTGATTCTGAATTCTGGGGTGAAAGGGACCCCATTGCTGGTCCCACCAACTTCCTGAAATCTGGGCAACAGCTTTGCAATCCGGTTGGAGCCTTGGTCACTGCAGGGAACTTCCTGCTTCACCTTAAATGTGCCCTAATGCGCATTACAACCATGTGGATGATGCAGGAGGGCTGAGGAGTGGCACACTGGAATGATTTCCAATCAATGCAACTTGGATTATTTCTCCTAAAAAGCCATCATCATTTTTGTATGTGAGATGACTTAAAATAATCTGCACTTCTCATCCATCTCCCTTTTCCAACTCCTCCCAAATTTAATTCTCATGAATTTAATGGCTCCATGATTTATCGTTAGTCTTTCTGATGTCTTGTTGAGCATATGTGTAAGCATTAGGCTGAGCTTAAAAACAGTGCATTTTCTAATCTAAAATTGCGCATTGTGGAGTGATGATTGATGGTCTGGATAATTTGCAACTTGTTCTGTCTCCCTCCCCAGAACTGTTCTTCTGGTTTTCCTGAAAATTAATGTTGTTAGCCCAAAGTTTCTGATCTCTCTACAGATTAATTTCCCAAATGAGCCTTCCTGTAACTTTTTACAGTAATATATCTCCTTGTAGGAGGACATCACCTTAATTACGGTGGCTGCAGTGATTCCCCAATCTATCATCCGTATCCAGACTGCTAAACACAATTTCTGAAGTGGCAGCCTCCCTGCAGACATCCCTATTTGGAGCTCTGCAGTGCCATGGCTCCTAGGATGAGGCAAAAGACTGTAATTTTTAAGTCTTGGTGTCTAGACTTGTGGATTTAAGCATATTTGTCCCAGTGAAAAGGAAAGGCTGAATAGAAGTGATCTGATTTTCCAAAGTGACAAGCACCTTTTCTGGTAGCACTAGGGAAGACAGAAATGCTTATTTTCATTTAGGCTTTCAAATGAGAGTTGTCAAGAGCCCAACTCTCCCTGAATGTTAATGGGATGATGCTTTGAACGTCAACCCTGTGGATTGAATAACAGGGCCACAGCCTATAGAATAAAAAGGCTAAAACGAATTTTAAAGCAGCATCTCAAATCTACGATGGTGTAAAAGAGAAGACATGGAGCCTGGGTTCTCTGTCGGTGTGTATCTTCCATGGTGACTGTGGCATTAATTGGCAAGATTAAAGTTAAAACAAACTGCTGCTATTCTGACTTGACAAAACATACAGTCACTTGCTCTTGATATAAATGTCTGTAATGTCATCCAGATGAAAAGGGGCAGAAAAAGGAGTCCTAATAGGGCTTGTCTACACATATGCACACATATTGTACAACTTTCACTACTATAGTAAGAATACAGTTACATAGCACCTCTGTTGCCATGAATGTAAGTGTTTTGCTATCAGCTAATGGCTGTAGCTCTGTCACTCTGGGATGTGTGTTGTGCTTCAGTTAAAAAAATCATATTTTCTCATAATTACACCAATAAATACTTCTGTATAACGATAATGTTGTCATCTTGGTCATTTGATTTTTTTTCCATCTAACCGTGTCTATATATCATTCTATACAGCTAGGTCATCTGACAGTGATACCAGTCTGTAGTAAATTTAGCAGAGCACCATTAACAGATCAGTATTTTCTATCCAGCCAATCTCACAGGAAATTTATGAGAAGACAGCCTAGGCCTTCAAGTTCTTCTTAGCAGTTCTTCATGACATATTCAGCTTTGTGACAAAATGGCCAGACCATTTTTGTAATGTTCTCGTCTTTGCATGGAGGGGTCTCATGCAAAGATCTGATGCTTTTAGCAGTTCTCACAGAAATGTACTGTCTTCTGTGTATGGACTATTTAATTGCGGTAGCTTGCACAAAGAAGTGAAGATACGTAATGATGTTGATGTAGAAAAGCTCCTCAGCATCAGTCACTGGTGGGGGAAACAGAATGTGATTACAAGGTAGGTTGTGTTGGTATGCAAGGCAAGGAAAACCTGGTGCATGGCTCTGCTCTAAGAGTGATGAGGCTTTGCAGACTACTTTCCTTTGTTCATATTTATGGCACTGTTGTTGGATGTGCTTGGAAAGTTGTGCAGCAGTTTGAAAAAATAGCACAGTGAAATGGTTATGCTTAAAATTTCCAAGAAACAATTCAAACCAGAAACATTTTGACACTGTTATGATTGCAGGAAAGTATGTGAGAATTTGTCCACAATAGGTAATTGAGTTGAAAATACCCTGTTTGATTATTATTGCCTAACAATGTTTTTTTTTTACTAGAAAACAATGAGAAAGAACATAGAGGTTCTTTGTATGTTCAAGTTCCTTTAAAATCTATTTGACACGCTCAGATTAGGTACCACCCCTGTGGGCTGTTTTCTACTGCTGTCTGCTGTAGGTGGCAGCCCAAATAATGCAGGACAATCCCACCACTGAGCTCCCAAGCATTCCTTTTTCTGATGGTTAAAACAGTGCAGCATGGGGTGGTAGAAGGCGGAAGTCCTGTAGAGCTGAATCAAGTTGTGTGAAGGGAGGAGATCCAAGGTGCCAAGCCACAGTTAGGGTCCAGAATTACTGGTTATTGCTAAGTTCTTGTTCCAAAGGGTATTTTTGTCTTTATGCAGGGAAAGAACCAGTTTCTCTACATATTTTACTAATCCAGCAGATTTCCAGAACTTTTTGGCACAGTGTGAATTCTGCACGCCTGATACCATCAAGAGAAGGCAGTAACAGGCTGACTCCTGGGGAAATGGCCATATATAAACTGGGACATCAGAAAGCCTAATGGATGCAAGATGGATATGCAGAAATAGTTGGTTTTCTATAGTTATAATAGCTACTTCATATCTAATTCAGAGCTCATTACAAAATCACACTAAAAGGCCGTTTTTAATGACAAGGTCTCATTGCTGCCAATTTTCAGCTCACTATGGAGATTGATTCATAGTGGCTTGCATCCCTACACACGTGTTTACACAGATGGTGAATTACAGATTTAACTCAATGGAGAGGACAGGTGCTAAAAATACAAATTTGGGGCAAATGTGGGAGGAAGAATAGAATGAAAAAGACTGACAGCTTATTATTGTCTTGCCTTGACTAAATGTGACTCTTTACCAGCCTGGGGAAGAGAAAGGCCAGGTTAGAAAATAAAAGACTTCACAAAGGTAACAGTCTCCTGCAAAGGCCAGGAACATGCAGTACTGACAGCATTACAGTGGAGCTGCCAGGTGTCCTGTATGAGATTTCTGATCAGCCTTGTGGTATTCTTTTTCATTATTTGAAACAACATGGTGCTGATACTGCAAATACATCCCTTGGATTCTGAAGCTGGTGGAATACTTAATGAACGAGTACTTTCAGACAAGCCTAATTCATTGATCACTGGGGTCAAGTTTTATGTGGCTGTATGGACTACATACACAAGTTCTAGATCTTATGGAACCAAACACTGTAATACACCATTTTTTACATTGACTCTATCAGTGAACTCCCCAACCCTCAACCAACTGCCTAATGCCAACAGGAAGCTTCCTGTTTCAAGTCACCTTGGCAAGTGTCGTGGTTTAAGCCCAGCCGTAACTCAGTACCATGCAGCCATGTGCTCACTCCCCCTCTTTCCTCCTCCCTGCTCCCGGAGGGTTGGGGCGGAGAATCGAAAGGATGTAACTCCCATGGGTTGAGATACGAACAGTCCAGAAACTAAGGTATAACACAAACCACTGCTGCTGAAACCAATAGTAATAATGATAAGGGAAACAACAAGGGAAGAGAATACAACTGCTCACCACCCACTGACTAATACTCAGCTCGACCGAGCAGTGACCTAACCCTTCCAGATAACTGCCCCCAGTGTGTATACTGGGCATGATGTGCTGTGGTACGGAATACCTCTTTGGTTAGTTTGGGCCAGTGGTCCTGTCTCTGCTTCCTCATGGCTTCCCCTCTTCTCTGGCAGAGCATGAGACTCAGAAAGTCCTTGGTCAGACTAAACATTACTGAGCAGCAGCTAAAAACATCGGTGTTAACAGCACTGTCCCCAGGCTGAAAGTCAAAAACAGCAGTGCACCAGCTACTAAGAAGGAGAAAAATGATTGCTACTGCTGAACCCAGGAAAGCCAGACAGAAGAAAAGCTAAAGGCAGAATTGCATTTAAGGTCTGCTCGCTCTGATGCAATGAGATTACCTGAAAGCACAGCCTCATGGCATTACATTATTCCAAATAAAATAAAAAGGCAAGAACTCCAGCTCCCATCTCAGGATTAAAAAAAAAAAAAAAAAAAAAAAATCCTTCAGCATTTAACCTTACATCCTGAGCTCAGGAGTAAGCACAACCCTGAATCTGACCTTGAGAAGAATAATGATGTGCCATTGCATTTGTAGCCTGTGGACAGAAAGCACAGTGTCTCCTGCCAGTGCTAACGAGGTATGCCAAGAAAATATTTAGTGCCATGGTGCTGAAAGAGTTCTCTCCCTCCTGATCCGCCCAGAAATGAGGTGGCTGGTTCAGGTTAACATGTGGAGTCCCTAAGAAGTCAATGGGAAGGGTTAGGTATTTGCACAGGACAATTTCTTCTGTCCCAAACAAGTTGCTTGAAAATCGGCGCAGTCAATCCCCACCTGACAGCAGTGTTCACTTACCCCTCAGAACAAACCCAAGCAGCTTGCTCAGAAAAGACAACCAGCTGGGTTTTCATGTGCTGAAGTCAGATACACTTCTGAAGAGTTTGAACTCCAAACTCCGAATCAGGCCAGTGGTCTAAGCAGAAACATCACAGTGATGGAGAGAGCCTTCATGTGTTGCTTGCATCAATTTTATCCTAGTTACTAAGATTACATACTCTGTACTATATATTCCCTATCACAGAGCATGTTGACTGAAACTTTGAAACAGGGCTATCATGTTCTTTGTTCCCTTTCAAAGCAGACGTGGGCTCCAGGTCAGAGACTGAGTAGGAATCAATCAGGAAAGATGTTTGGGGGTATGCCAACAAGTATGAAGGGGATACAAATCCCTTTTTATCAAGTAAAGCTAGGCTGAGTTCTCTGTGATGAAACTTCTGAGGAAAGGAAACAGACTATTTGAGCTAAATTTGACTATTTGACTTTACTGAGGAAAAGGGAAAGGAAAATCTTGCCTTGGAATTGGTAGATGATCTGAGCAGAACACAAAAAGACTTAACACTAATAGATCATGTGTTTGTTCATAAAGTATGAATTATGCCTTCCATGCTTTTGGGAAAGAAGTGATGATCAAGAGCTGGCAAAAAGTAGTATTCAGACAAACTGATAAGGCAAAGTTCTACTTTCGTCCTTCTACAAATGGTGAGTTGCTATGGCCAAAAGCAAGAGGCTGAGGAAACACTGGTGAAGACCTATAGAGAAGATACCAACTTGGCTGAATCCTTTGCAAAGAATAGACATTTGGTAAAAATTACCTTAACTGATGTGAAGATGAAATACCTTCTCCATTGAATATTGCAGAGGCTGAAATAAACTTGCTTAATGTAGCTAGGATTTTTCTATTGGAACAACTTGCCAAAGGATCAGATCATCACCAGCTAAGATATCATGAAGCCACACCTGGAATACTGTGTTCAGATTCAGTCCCCATTATATAAAAAAATGTGGACAGGCTGGAGAGGGACCATAGAAGGATCACAGAGATAATCCAAGGACTGGGAAACCATGTGAGGAAAAGCTGAGAGTTGGGACTGTTCAGCCTGGAGAAAAGAAAGCTCAGGGGAGACCTTATCACCATGTTCCTGTAGTTAAAAGGGTGGCTACAAAGAAGACAGGGACTCGCTTTTTACAAGGAATCACATGGAAAAGTTCAGGGTAATAGGCACATGTTACTCCTGAAGAGTTTCTGGTAGGACACATGAGGAAATTTTTCACAATGAGACCAACCAGCCATTGGAATAATCTCCCCATGGAAGTGGTGGATTCCCCTGCACTGGGCACTTCAAAGATTCGTCTGGACTAGGTTCTGGGACATCCAGTCTGGGTCGTGCTTTGCCAAGAAAGACTGGACCCGATGGTCCTTGAGGTTGCTTCCAACCTGGTATTCTGTGATTTACTGACACTGAAATATTTACAGAAAGGCATTTTTTTGAACAAACCCCCAATGAAGCACAGGAGTTGTCTTCCTGCCAAAGCATCCACCCAACAAGGGATCATGGCTCTGCTGCCGTCTGATTCCTACTGCTGCAGCCATTCAGACTGCCTCAAAGCTGGACATTTGGGCTTTAAGGTGAAACACTCCAACTTAGTCCTGTGACATTCTAACTCCAGAATCATGGACTCCAGAAGTTACCAGCTCCAGGCTCTTGCACAAGGCACATCTCTACCTGAGAAGCCCCTCTAATCTCGTGGGATTTCTACTCTCCCTTCATAGGTTGAATACATCTTTAGATCTCAGCTCCACTGCAGCTGCCACCGTTGGTATGTTCCTAGCTCTCCGTCTGTCTGGTATAGCTGAGTGGGAGCAAGAAGTCCAAGATTCCCAGGCAATCTTGCAATTTAGGATTCTGTGAAGAGTTATGGAATAAAAAGCACATCTCTTTTTAATCCCACCCTCCTCTGTTCCCAAAGATTTCCCTTTCAAAGTTCTTCGTTGTTTTCCATAGTTGTTCAGGCAATTTTGCAGAAAAAGAATTGCATCATAATTTTAAAAGCTTTAGCCAAACCATGGGTACATCAAGCAAGTTTTCTAGAAGAATTACCGAGCACCAAAGGGCGGTTTTCACTGTGTGCTTATGTGTGGTTTATTCCTCCTATTTTAATTAGTTGAAGTAGTCTAGAGGAACTAAACAAATAGTCAATAGTTGTAAAATGAGTGGAGACCTCAAAAAGACTGCATGAAAATTTTTGTGTTTATCTGACTTTGAAACCAATCAACATTTATGAAGTCAAAATTTAAATATGGGTGTTACTCTTCTGCTGTTAAAAGTTATTTCTACGAATAAAATACTCTAGGTTATATAAAATAGAAATTAAATGACTGATTTGACCCTTTGAAATATCACCATAATGCAATTTTCCTCCTGCCTATGCCTCAGTGCCAAGAAACATTTAAAATGTTTAAACCCTAATCCTATCATAGAAGAAAAATGTGTCTATGGACCATTCACTCTACCCAGAGATACCACATTTTGCTGACTAAAATAAAGGGTTGTTTCTGCTCTTACATTCAAACACAGAGGTAGCACTTATGGTGCAGTCAGACACCTATAACTGAAATCTGAACACCAAACACATGCATTTGAATGCTGATTGGACCCTACAGCTGTAAAAGAGCAAATAAAAAACCAGGGAATTATACATTAAACATCACCACACAAACCGGTTGGGTTTCATAGGAACGATTATTTAATCAAGGGGAGGAGATACATTATGTTCTTTAGGTGGCATGGTAAATTATGCTGAATCTGGGAAATGTGTGTAAGAGTGGATCTCATAAGATGTTACAACATGAAGGTTACAAGGGGCTCAAGGAGCAAGACTGCTCCTCCTGCTCATGCAGCACACCTCAACAAGGTATTTGCAAACATGAATCTAACACTGCATGTTTGATTAGCACCTTAGTAACGTCACTGAGTTACTATAAGCCTCTAGAAATTGGACTGATAAGACATGTTGTAATCTTCACTTTCTATGAGCAAGGGCTGTATCTCTTCAGAAGTTCCCCTTTTCTTCCGGCAGGCCAGGATGAACCCTGTGAGCACAGCAGTAATGATGCCTCCAATCACGGCTGCTCCAACCAGCCAAGCCCAGATCTGGCGGGCTTGCTCAAGGTAGGGTATTAAAAACTCCTGGAAAGAACCAAGTGCTGGAAAAGAAACAGAAGAAAAAAGAAAGGAGGTCCTTTTACATGGTGCAATGTGCTGGTAGTTTAAAGAAGTTGTATAACAGGTAATGCTGGAGGGCTGATCAAAAGAAGAAACTACACTGATAGAAATTGACACAAATATTTTTCAACAACTCTCTTCAGCCCTTCTAGTCTGCTTCTCAATCTTCATATAAAGGGCAGGAGCAGAGTTCACTGTCCCCAGTGCTCTTTATGGTTTTTGTCAAAACTGAAAGATTATAACCGAAGAACTTTACTTTAAGGGTGGTGAGACACTGGAATGGGTTGCCCAGGGAAGTTGTGAATACTTCATCGCTGGCAGTGTTCA
>JASSUY010027456.1:0-21563 GCA_032466535.1 Forpus xanthops | reverse complement strand
TCTTATCTCAACCTGTGGGAGTTGTATTCTTTTGATTCTCCTTCCCATTTCCCCGGGACTGGGGAAGAAAGAGGGGGAAGTGAGCGAGCGAGCGATTGCGTGGGTTTGAAGCCTTAAACCACGACAGGAGAGGTCATATGTTCAAACTTTGTGAGGGTGGTGAGGCACTGGCACAGGTTGCCCAGATAAGCTGTGACTGCCCCATCCCTGGCCATGTTCAATGACAAGTTGGGGAACCTGGTCTAGCTGACGATGTTTGTGTCTGAAGCAGGAGGTGCAACTGGATGATCTGGAGGTTCTTTCCAGCCTAAGCCATCCTATGACTTTATGATTTCACCATTCTCACACCTTAAGTGCTCAGCAGTTAGGTTTAGTCCATCTTCCCTCCAGTAGAATGGGTATAGCACAGTCCACTCGCACCCTGTCACTCCAAAGTGAGCAGTTCAGAGTAATTACACAATGATTTGAAAACTTTTAATAAGGTTACAAAACCCATAGACTTAGCTTACATAGTGTACAAAAAAATTCTGCAAGTATTTGTACTAAAGCACAGAAAAGCTGTGCTGAAAACAACTGCACAGAACATAATACACACATAGAAAAACACTGTAGCTCAGGAAAAAGTGCTTAAAATCCATTTCTGGATCTTATGAGAACATAGTAATTTTGAAGTCATAACAGTTCAAGTGGAATGTACAATTAACCAAAAATGTTTAAGAGATTTAACACATTGCTACAAAAATACAAAGATATACATTCCACTTTGCCATCCTCTGTAAACACAGAAAACCCATCTCATGACTGACATCTTGCGTATTTCCTTGCCTGGAATTTACCAACAGCATTTAAGAGCCTTAAGGTATTGTTTCATTAATGGCCCTGAAGTCTAAGGTACACATTTCAGCCAAAAGGTAAAGCCTGAAGGAATTTGTGATTGATTTCTGCATGAAGTGTTTACTTGCATGTATGGAAGTACTCAGTAGTTCTGCGTTTGGGTGTCATCTTAAAGAAGGAAAACAGTCTTTATTGTGGATTTACCTTTGCAGGGGCCTGGTTCTTTCCCCATAGCACCTATGTAACACAGTCTGAACACCTCAGTGTAAAACTTGTATCTCTCAGATGATACATAACATCCAGCATCCATTACAAGTAGTTCTTCCCAGCAACAGGAAAGGCATAGAAAGTTTCTCTGCAAGGCACACAGATGAGCATTGACTTGTTTTAACTTAATTCCTATTTGCAGTCAAAAAAATCAAGAACAATATATGGGAGAACACTTGCAGCTATGCAAAACTGACAGCTGTGGCAACCATACTTTCAAAGGAAACTGGATTATTTGCAGCAATTTATGCCAACATCCCAGGTCTTAGAACACAGGAAAGCTCTAAAACCAGAAGCAGATTTTTATCTTGTAGCAGGTATTTTACTGAACTGGAAGCCTGAAAAGGCATCTTGTGACACTTGCAGTTACTTTGAAACTATAAACTACCACAATCAAATTGTATACCCTTATGGAAACAGAAGCCCATCTCTGTGGCACTACCTGTCTTCCTTTGCAAAAGCATTGTTCTTTGCCTGTTAAAAACATCATACACCTAAGTCTCAACAGCATAAAGCTGCATTACAGACTTTCACATTCAAGTACACTTACACAGCTGACAGAAGGAATGCCACCATATTTGATTTGGTCTAGAAAGCAGTGCACATTAGTCACTGAGTCACATAAGCAAGCTGTTGTTACAGGAGCCAGTCAGCCTTGAAACCACTTCCAGGTTCTTCTCATTCACAACAGTCTTACAGTGACCTCTTCCTCTGGCCAGCATCTCAGACAACACAGAGTAAATACTCAAGACAACTTACAAGTTGCTCTAAACTCAAACAGTACATTCACAGAATTCAGGATACAGTTCAGTATGTCAATCTAATTTCTTCAGCTGTTCATATGTTAGAAAGAACTGGGACAGCTGATTAAGGAAAACTTTCCTATTCACATGTGGAAAACATGTCACCTCACCACTAAAGTACAGCTGCATCTGTGCGAAGCTTTGCTCCACTTTATTCCTTCCCATGCAGTCCTGCTGGCTGACCATTTTTGTTACACAATACTGGGCAGAAAAATGGAATTTCCTTTAAGGCTGGTGATGCCAGTCACTTCCCCATATCTATTCCTCAGGATGTTAAACACAGGACTGAGGAGGCAGAAGAACACTGAAAGCCTTTAGAGTCTTTATTCAGTTTTGTTGGGCTAAAGTAGGTTTGCTCATGGTAAAAAAAAAACCACTACCATCAATTAACTTCCCAGGGCTCTGATCAACTAGCTCTTGAAACAAACAAAATTGTGCAAGAAAGATAAACAAAAAAGACTTCATGGCTAAGCACCATTTACCCCATTTCTGGAAGCAGCCACCATTCCTAACTTATTAGGCAATCTGATGTAAAGCTAGGCTCCAAATCACAGAAATGGACAAGTATGAAGTTGGAGGAACAGAAAAATGTTTTGCAAGGTAACATTCCAATATTTGCTCTATGTGAATCACAAAGTCACTCTGACTAGCAGCAGCTGATGAAGGAAACTGTCAACTACCCAATTTTCCATTCATACAAAAGGAATATTTGTGCTGACATGACACTTTGCACAGTGAGCAGTCTGTGAAACTGCCAATACCTGCTGTTTTATTGATAGGTTCAGAGTTTTGCACACCTTGGAAAAGGATACAATGATATTCCAAGGACCAAGCCTTAACCAGTTTGGCCAAAACCCCTTATAGAGAGCAAAAAAGCCTTCATTCTTCCATGTCTGGGGAAAGAAAAACAAACAAAACCCACAACACAGTAAGGACAAGTAATTCTTATTAGTGTGAAAACTAGGCAGCATCTCTTAAACATATTGTGTGGTGAGATAAAAACATTTTACTCTATAAATCCAAAGTTAGAGAAGCCCACATTACCATGTTAGGTTAAGATGCAGGTCATTAAGTACCCAACCTAGGTATGTCCAAATTACATTCCTGGACTTTTTTTACCCCTATAAAACACCTTGCAGATGGTGTCTGTGTGTATATATATATATATATTTATACACACGCACACTCATGTATATATAAACCTGCAGCTCACATCTGGTACCCCCTTGCGATTTTCCCTTTTGCTTCATGGACTTCACAAAATAGCACTGGACAGTGTAACTTGTTCTGCAGTACTAACTGCACCGTCCAGCCGCACTTCTCCATGTAAAAAGTCATCACGCTCTCACCTCACACCCAATTCAGGAATTTAAGCAACCTAAGACAAGCTAATCAAAATCAGACACTGATATTGGCTTTGGCTGCATTAGCCTCTCCACTGAGCAGTAAGCAGAGAAAATGATCTACCCCAGAAGATGTTCTTCAAGGACTGACCTATAAAGTTATTTCCTATCAATATATTAAACGTTACATCTTACAAAGTAAAGTAAGAGGCAGTGCTCTCATCCAAGCACCAAAAATAATCAGGTGCCTGCAGTACATACTGCCATTCTGTCAAGACAGTGGATGTTTTTCACACCAGTATGTTATTGGCAGCATAGTCCTTTTGAGCATTATGGCAAGAAGTATGTCTAAGTTACTTGGAAGCTTAGAACAATCTTGAGTTCGATACCAAAATCATTGCTCAATGGCACCAGTTCCTACTTAAGTTGATAAAGCAACTACTTACTTGTAACAAGCAATCCAAAGTACCCTTGTAGTTCGAGTGTCCCCCATGTTGTTGGCTTCTCTGATTCATCATGCGTGTTCTTACAACATCAATTGGGTTGGATGCAAGGGCTCCAGCTAACCCACAAGTAAAACTTGAGCTAGCAAAAGAAATGTTTAATGAAATTTGATCTACCACATTTAGAGATGCACAAGAAATATTGCATGTTTTCTGGGGAGGCGGAATAATGAGCACTTAATGCTTTTATTTAAAAATTACATCTGATAATAAATTTGAAAAATTACTTTTCATTTACTATAAAGTGTCGTTTTGAAGATTTGATACACAGCCCTTATATACAGTCTCTGGACACCTGAACAGATATTTGTGCCTCAAAAGCAAACATTTTATTGGAACTTTCATCTGACTTCAATTTGCACAGCTAAATGATTTGGACCACCCACCAAAAAAAAAAAAAAAAAAAAAAAAAAAATCCATATTCAAAAGGAAGTTAAATCCAAATCCTAAATAAAATTAAATACCATGCTATATGCTACTATTTCAGACGCTACGGCATTAAAAAGTATAAACACATCACAAATATGTGTAAATATATATTTTAAGTTTATATATTTAAATATCTCTCTATATAGATGCAAATCAAAATATTGAACCCCCATAATGAGACCTAAGTAATGATGAACTATGCAAACACTTCTGCAGACTTACAGGAAGTGAGTATATACAGTATCTCCCATAAATCCAGACATAATTATGTGCTTCTTGGTAAGGTCATACACTGGCAATTCTACTCCTACAACAACAGCAGCTCTCTGTGCTGTCAATGATACTCCCTGGCAAAAGAAAAGATAAAGGTGAAGTCTTAAAATTAACTTTGTGCACCAGCAGCAAACACTAGCTTTTTGTCATGGTTTAATCCCAGCCTGCAATTAAAGTACTATGCAGCTGCTCACTCGCTTCCCTTGCCCTCCGGTGGGATGGCAAAGAGACTCAGAAAAAGGTAAAACCCATGGCTTGAGATGAGGAACAGCTTAACGAGTAAAATGATTTAACAGAAATAAGAAAGAGGACTAAAACCCAAGACAGAGAAGTGATGCACAATCCCACCACCCATTGACCTGGGCCCAGCCCATCCTTGAGCAACAATCAGCCCCTCCTGGCCAACTCCTTCCAGTTTATATACTGAGCATGATGAAGTTCTATGGCATGGAATACCTCTTTGGCTAGTTTAGTTCAGGTGTTCCATCTATGCTCCCCCCTGGCTTCATATGCCCGTTCTCACTGGCAGAGCATAAGTGACTGAAAACTTCTTGATCAGAGTAAGTACTACCTAGTAACAACTGAAAATGATGTGTTATCAGTGTAATTCTCAGACTAAAGCCAAAACACCACACTGCACCAGCTGCTAGGAAGAAAACTATCTCAGCAAAAATCAGGACACTCCAGTAATACAAAGCAACACACCATGAATGTGTTAAGAACACTGTGAATACAAGTAAGGCTAATTAGCACAAGACTCAGATGTGTATGCTCCAAAATCCCACAAATTCAAATTAATAAGGAGAACACTTAGAATCACAGACTGCTTAGGGATGGAAAAGACCTTAAGATCATCTAGTTCAAACTCCCCTGCCCTGGGCAGGGACACCTCACACTAAACCATGTCACCCAAGGCTCTGTCCAACCTGGCCTTGAACACTGTCAGAGATGGAGCATTTACCACTTTGAGCAACCTGTTCCAGTCCCGTAGCACCCTCACAGTAAAGAACTTTTTCCTGACATCTAACCTGAACTTCCCCTGTTTAAGTTTGAACTCATTACCCCTTGTCTTATCACTCCAGTCTCTGATGACAAGTCCCTCTCTAGCATCCACACTGCATGGCAATTTCAGTTCCTGTATGCTAACTACACCTCTGCTTATCACCCAAACTCTTCGATCAACAGCAAGCTACGACCTCAACAACTGGATGATACTGCATCCCTTAATGCTGACTGAAAAACTGACAAAATAAGGAATATGAAAAGAAAAATAGAGATCAAGAAACTCTGCAGAGAGAAGTACACAAAAAAAAAAAACCACATTTCTATTTTCCAGCTGTTTCAGAACAATTGCCCATTTTGGATCTTCATTTGTTATACACTCACTGGTTGTAATTGGCATAAGAGACAACCTAGAAGACTGAGTATAAGAATTCCTGAGCTAGACAGGATGTCCATCAGTGCCTTCACTTATAATTATTGTTCAGTATGTTTTAAAAAAAGCAGAACATACAGATTGAGGGGTGCCTTGCAAAGTGTTGCTAAACTAGTCCTGTAGCCAGTCACCCTCATTTAAGCCTCTGTTTACCTCCCCTTTAGTAAGTGGCTAATCTCTGAACATAAGACTGGCAGTAACCCTCTGTCAAAACACACCAAGACACCAGCAATGCTGCTGTCCTAACAAGCTACATCCATGTTAGCTTCTCCATATTTTAACAGAGAATACTGTAGACATGAAATTCAGTTGAGCAAGAACACATGCTCAAAATGTAGAATACAGTTCAGACTTGCCTTCCATAAGCCTTTAGTGCCTTCTTTTTGGTAGATCTGTATAAAGTTTCCCATCATTCCTCCTTGAATCACACTACCTTGGGCTTGCATTCTGATCTGCAATTTATTTGAAAAATCAGAAAATAAGTATTTTTCAAACTTGCAACAATAGCCTAATACAGTTTTATTGATGTTTTAAGTTAACATCTTCCTAGTAAACTCAAGTTCTTAGAATAAAAATAGCTGACATCATAACTATGATGTGAGTTTTTGACTTAACTAACCAAATGCAGCTGCTATTTTTGAACAAGTACATGGTATATTTCTTAGCTGCATTAAGTCACTTCTATTTCTGTTCTTGCACACTACTCCATTTAGATCAGACTGACAGATGGGTTCTGCAGGATGTCTTTTGCAGTGTTCTCACAGGAACATGTTAAAATGGAAGGTTAAAAAGATTAAGGCTTCAGCTAGTGAGAACTATGGCATTCAACCCTGTGGATTTCTAAGAAGGTATTTGATAGTTACCATGTCAGGCTCCCAGGACCAAGTCCGGTGACAAGTAAGCTGGTACACAGACATAATTTTGTGAAGTAACTAATTGTACCCACACTTCAAATAGTTTTATTTTTTCTCATTAGAGGCAGACATGTAAATCATATACTACAGTTCTGTGAGTTAAATACCATCAATCCTTCTGAGCTCTACAACATCCTAAGGTAACCATGTTACTAAGAAGTAGAGATGAAATATGCAGTGTGGCTTCCACACACAATACAGCATAAAAGTTAAGCCATATTATTCTCTCTCCACCCCAGGAAAATTTTATATGCATCCAACTACTCACCCCCCACCACCCTTCCCCAGCCATCAGTTTCCTGGTGCATACTTCAAAAAAATTAGTACAGACCAAAAGCAGGTCCCAAGAATTCAGGATGTTACTGATTTTTTAAAAGTCAATAGATGAGAAAAAATAGGGTTACAGATCCTTTATCAGGAGATTCTGCATTTCCTCAAGGAAAGGACAAAAAAGGCACAGGCAAACTCTAGACACTTACCTTTAAGACATCTGTAGGGTTGGCAATAGATGATGAGATTACTCCCGAAAGAACACCACATAGAACATTTATCAGCAGGGTTTCATCTATTCCATAAACAAAGAAGTTAAGCTGCAGATTTACAAAGCTTTAGTTGCATCAGGGCAGGATGATGCCACCCCTCCTTTAAGCAGAGAAAATATCAGTTACACAAGCCTTACAAACTGCTCTGACAAATTTTCCTTGCTGGTTCACTTTAATTGGTACATGGAAAGCCATTCTCAGTAGACCTGTTCAAACTGTTACAGCAAGATACCAAATGCAAACAACCAGTTTCAAGCAAATCAGTCCTCAGTTAAATTGAAATAACCCCCTCACCTTCTGGATGCTCAACAAATGTTCTTTTTAAGCTCTGGTAAGTGCCTATTTTTATAGTTCCATATGATGCTTGCCGTAGCATTGCAGGTGCAATCCTGTAAAAATAGGTAATGATAATAATTACACTCTAAATTGCAAAAGGCTGATGAGCAAATACTTTCTAGAGCAGGAAACTGAACAAAAGATACCTACCAGAGAAAGGTCTGAGCATTTAAATCAATGATTTAAACTAACTGTAGACAAAAGATTAGGGGGTTGGGTTCCCTTAACTAAAGACTGCAAGAACATGAATGAACTATGGAAGGATTACTATTAGAGTGTGCCTCAGTTTGTAGTCTACAAACAGCTGGCAAGCCTTTCTGAAATGTAATCTGCAGATTACATCTTTCCCCTACCATCTTGCATGTTTTAAAGAAAAGCATGTCCATTTATATACAAACATTAATTCAATTTTTCATGAGATGGAACAACCATAGCAGCATTATATATTTATGCTTTCCTATTTCCATCACCCCTACCCCTCCCCAAGTAGGTTTTGTTGTTTTGGTTTTGGGTTGGTTTTTTGTTTGTTTGGGGTTTAAGATGAAATGCTATTGTACAGTAAAGGTTGAAGGAACCTAAGCTTGGACTTTCAACTTCTGGATTAAGGCTAACCAAATACATTGTCATTCTGAAGCTCAAGAATTTACATACTATGGGCTCATACTTATCAATAGACTGCTCATAAATCATTACTGCAAGTCAGTTTTACCCAGAGTATAAGGCTTTCAATCCTTCTTCTCTGCTTATTCTGACCAGTGCATGCACCATTCCACGGTAGCGGATCTCTTTATATTTGGCATCATTAACTTGGCCTTGAACCTGGAGACGTGTTTTGGTCAGATCAATGGGAAAAGTACCTTACAGAGAAAACAGAAAATTAATTAAATACTTACCTAATCAAACACAAAGAGCATGATATAAAAAAAAAAAACCCAACCTTTATTATACACCAAAATACATAACAACACTCCCATAGGAAAAAGTCTTTTACTAAGACTTTCTTTTAAGCAAGTGCTTCATTTTATGTGACTTTGTTTCTTCAAAAAGCTTGTCAGAGGCCCTACCTCCTATGTTTGTTTCACATTCATTATATTTTCAGGAAATACGGTGTTGTCTAGTTGTAAACAGCCACACTGAACATACCCTGCAATCACAATCAAGTACAGTTTGGGTGTGCGTTCTACCCATATCTTTGAAGAACATTTAATTGAAGGCAAAGAAATAAATTCTATAGGACAAGCTATACAGATTCCAGCCTGGAATCTAAAAAAGCAATAGCCGCAGCACCCATTTCTGTCATTGCTTCCCTGTAGCCTACTGCTATGTCAAGTTCATATTCTCCATGCTTCCTCATGAAAGGGGCTTAGAAGCCTATTCCTCTAAAGCTTGTCTTTAGGAAGGAGACCATCTCAACATTCAACACTCAGCTAAACACAGAGGAGTCAGAATTAGCTACATCTGTTCTAATGATGTTTACCAGACAAGCAAGGCTTTTTAGGTATAGCTTGTCTTTCTCACAAAGCTCTTGGCATCATTGGCCCAATTCAGACAAGTCAAGTAAGAGACATTTCACACTCAAATTTGAACATTATTCATAAAATAACACAGAAAAGAAAACCAAAATATTATTTTTAAGTGTAGTTTTATACAACATAGACTTTACTAGACAAATTTCACATGCAAGCTCACCACATGTCAGGCTACAGCCTGCTACTATGAAAAAAAAATTACTTCCTTTATTTTCACATACACACAATTCAGATAAGACTTCAAAAAGATGTTGGTATTTTAGATTTGTCTTTAGAGTAGACACCAAGACATCAGATGCACTGCCTCACCATACCAATTATTCTATGATGCTCACTAACTGAATTTAGGTGTTCAAATTTAATTAGCCACTCACAGTTAAGAAAAGGGAGTTTCAACTGCAACATGGCTACCCAGAAAAGCTAAGAGCTTAACTTTCTTATTCTAGCAATACAAAAGCTGGATCCAGGAACAGATCAAACACCAAATAATAGAATGCAAAGGCAAAGTTTATATATAAGCAAACTCACAAGGGATAAGAGTGTCAGAACATTTCTGTCTGTAAACTAACAGTCCTGAGCAACTCCTTAGTATTAAAGAAAAAATCTCTTGCGCTTTAGACCATCATATGCTACTGATAATATGGAACCAAGCTTTTTTTTTTTTTAAGAGACTGAGTACTGGAAGTTATCCAAATAGTTAAGAGAAAAGCTTACCACATTCTGCAGTGATTGATGCTAAACCTCCATAGATAAAGGGTTTCCAGTTTAGTGCCGACATTGTTGATTATTCTTTCTGCAAAATAAGACAGTGCTTCTGCATCTGTTATATAAATATATATACTGACAATTAATAAAGTTTTGCATCTTTTCCATTTAAGATGAGCCTTCCAAGCACACCAGGGATTTACTACCTTTTATAATCTAAAGTCAGTAATACTACACAATGGCATCTGGGCACAAATCAATGCCTACTATGTATTTGGGCCACCACTATCATCACCTTGAAAGGTTAAAGTAGATTGTCTCCCAGACATGATCTTAAGGAGGACTGCAGTGAATAACCTCCAACAACTCCTACCAAACTGATTAGGTGGACCAAGTCCTGCAATCAAATGAAATTTTACAATAACCATGACTAAACTTACATTCCTTTTTTTCTGGTTACAACATTAACATGAACAGAGTTCCTACAGTTGGTTAGAAAATACGGGTGTGCGCAACACTTGGCTTCCATTAAGGCTTATTTCTGCTACCAGTGTTCACATTGTTAATTCCTGTGAACATTTCACTATTTCTATGTAGTCATGTGCATAAGGCCTTTTACAGTAAAAAATGCTGCTCTAACTTAGAAGTCAATTAAGTGAATTTGACAAAGTGACACAAATCATAATTAACTCTGGCACAGACTCTTCAAGATGCTGAAATAATCCAATTACCTTAGAAAAGAAGGAAGAACTGCAAAACCAGAGAAGTGCCCTTCCCAACAGCTTACTTTTACCCCTTTTTATAATGTAAATACTTCCCATTCCCATTTTCTAGAATATCCTCTCCTACACATTGGGTTCTACAGTTATCTGCTGCCAATTAACAAAAAACCCATCGCATCTCAAAGCACAATTGCAAATACTCAACCACCAAGCACACACAAAACCATTGTACTCTTCAGGCTGCTGCCAAGATCACCACTGATGTAAAAATAATAAAAAAAAAATAAAAATATAAAAAAAAAAAAAAAGAGAAGGGGAAAAGGCACGTAAGGACACACACTACATTGCCAAGAAGAGCACAGTACAAAGATCAGGAGCCACAGGC
This sequence comes from Forpus xanthops, assembly GCA_032466535.1. NCBI lineage: Eukaryota > Metazoa > Chordata > Aves > Psittaciformes > Psittacidae > Forpus > Forpus xanthops. The sequence continues at coordinate 10,543 of JASSUY010027456.1, read as the reverse complement.
TTAGACTATGCCAGCTTTGCAACATGAAAGCAGCGGAGCCACATGGATATGACACTATGCCAGAGGGAGGCCACTTCTAGCTCCAAGTTCCTTCCATCCCTGTCCTGACATGATTAATGGCAGATCATTTAATTAACAGAGACAGAGACAAGCTCAGTTTCTCCACTAACAGTCATGCATGTGATCTTGAGAAACTTATCAAAATTGAAAATACAATTGCCTTCCTCCTTCAACACATTAACAAATTTTCATCTACCACAAACACAACCATTCCCAAAATTAAAATACATATCTGTATCTTCATTTCACTCTGCCTGGGCAATGAAGGCTACTCAGTTTTCTCTATGTAATTCTGGGACACTGACATGATGTAGAAGCATGCAAACATCACCAAATAAAGTTTCCCATTTGTGCACAGAACTACTAATGCTGGCTGAAGTTTCAATATATGCATAGGACACCCTAATGCAGAAATTTTACAACACATTATTTCTTTAATGCATCCCAAGGTGAGGGCCTTACATTGCACTGTCAAGGTTCATACCTCTGAAAGGCTTAAAGCGGAGTGGCAGAGCTTATTTAAATATGTAATCTTACACCAGCAAGCAATTCTACCCTTTCACCTCAGCTGTTTCATTTTCATAGAACAGCAGAGTAGTTAAGTTTGGAAAGGACCTTAAGATTGAATAGTTCCACCCCCCTGACATAAGCTCACATAGACCATGTCACCTAAAGGCTCTGTCCACCTGGCCTTGCACACTGCCAGAGATGGAGCATTTATCACTTATTTGGGCAACCCATTCCAATGCCTTGCCACCCTCAGTAAAATGTTTCTTCCTTCTTATTTTCTGAATTCCTGTTCTGCTTTTTACTCAGAATTTCTTTCCTACTCAGAGGAAAATACCCCCTTTGAAGAATTCTGTATCAGATAATGGGCAAACTGCTTAAAAGTTAAACCTCATTAGAGTGAGGGCTTCAGGTCTTATTAAAAAATTGCCATCAGTAAGATGACAGAGGTGACACTCTCCCTAACAAACACTTGGGTTAAGATACAGAGAATCATTCACACACTGCAAAAGTTAGAAGCAAGTTCAATCACTTTTAATTGACACTGTAACTGAAATAATATTAAAAGCCAAAGTTCCATAAAAGAATGAATTAATTAGGACAGGTTTTAGGTATTTTCCTGTTAGGAAACAGACTTTAAAACAAATACACCTAACTCTTTATTTGTCAAACATATTGCTAGTTTACTAGCCACAGTATATTCCACTTTACAGTAGTTTTAGCTACTTAAAATGAATTTGAGTGTTACAAAAGGCTTACAGTAATAAATTATTAGTCCTAAAAAGTCGTTACCTGTAATATAAGCATGCACATATAAGACAGTTATCCAAGCAAGGCTTTTTAACAGCATGGATTATCCTGCAGCCACACAGCTCAGTTCTTATTCAAGCAGTGAAGTACGATCAAAAAGAAAAAGGCTAGGGTTAAAGCTAGCAGCCATCGTGGCAAGTCCTCGCAAAACAGCGGCTGCTTTACAAGTAGGAAAGCCAGTGAAACCCGTTCTCAACTAAAGGGATGCGTATAGCAGCGTCTCCCTGAGCAGCACCTCCATCCTACTTTAAACAGCTGGAGCGGTGACACAATGACACCTGTGAAGGGCCGAAGGGAGCAGGCAATAGCCACTGCACCGGCAAAACAACCTTTAACCAACGACCACTCACAAAACGAAGGACACTCTCATCAGGAGAGGAAAAGACGGGAAAGAAAACGAAGCGACATGTCCCTGCTCGGGGGTGGAAGGCTCTGGAGGGCTCCGAGCAAAGCTCATCAAACCTTCTCCCTTCTACAGAGGCAGCGCTCGGTGAATCTCAAGAGTACATACATACCTGCACCCAGCCAGGGAATGACTCCGCACCGCCAGAGCCTCCCTCGCCCACGTCCCGGTATGCCAACGGCCTCCCCTTCCCCGCTGCCGGTTATAAGGCACTACGGCACTCCCATGAGGAGGGCGGCGGTTTAGGAGAGCGCGACACGGGCCGGGCCCGCCCCGCTCGGCCGTTTGGGCGGGCTTGTCTGAGGGAGAGCTGGAGAAGGGTGTGCGTGGAAGAGGCGGGTTTAAAGGGCCCGCGGAGGGGAACTGATTGGAGGGGGTGTCGAGCTTGTAATAAACCGGGGAGGAGATGTAGAAATTGATCCCCAGTCCTTCCCGTCTGGAGCCTTCCTTGCTGGCTTTTCGAGGCTTGTGGCTGTCCGGAACAGTGTGGTATTTTCCACTAGTCATGACACCCGGGCGACTGTGCTAGTAATGTCGGGCATTGCAGTGCTCCTCTGTTAATGAACAGGATGCTCATCCCTCAGGGTGCCTCCTCATCATTAGCTATAACGACATTATTTTGCCCTAGGTATACAGCTGAATGGCTGCCTGTGCTGCCTGGGGATGCCACCGCTGTATCTGGGTTAAGCTTCCTTAAACTGGTACAGGAAACTTGGATATCTGCTCTAAGAAGGAACAGAAAGGGGCAGGGTGGGTTTAAATAGCTACTTTGCTCCAAAACACCTAGTTAAGTATTTTTGACAATATAGTTCAACTGGTGAGTTTTATTTATTTTATTAAATTATTTAAGATTTGGGTTGGAAGGGACCTTCAAAGGTCTTCTGGTCAAATTACGCAGCTTTGTGCAATTCTAATGCAATTTCTTTGCATTACCAATGTGAAATTATGCACTCAGCTTTACATTGCTTTGTAAATGTATATCCACTGCCTGCCCAGAAGGCTCAGGGTGTGCTATGGAGGACACTGGTGGTGACAGGGGCTACCCAAAAGGGCAGATCTCAGCTGCAGTACAGGTGTCAGTGACCAGCCCACCAAGGCTAGATGATGGGGCAACTAGTCCATTCCCTTGGGTCAGAGCCCAGGACTCCATCTGAAGTAGTTGAAGTTAGCTCCTTCTGTTCCCTCAAAGGCAACCTGTTCTGGCGATTCAGCACTTTCCCTTTCTAACTGAGGAGCTGCCAGACCTACTTGTAGGATCTACCCTGCTGCCACCGTCACTCCACTGCCTTGCAACTGGATGGCATGCCTTACCCCAAAAGGTCAAAACATCCTGCAGTACTGCCCTCCTCACTGATCTCAGGGCAAGGCTGGCAGCTGAGAAACTTGATTTAAGCTTACTGGCTGGTGGAAGAAGGGGTTAATGCTCATTCAGCTCCCATGAAGTAGCTGGCTATGGCCTTACCTGCATGTGTCAGTAAAACATAAGGAATTAGAAATTAGGTCCCAGTGTGCTAGAAGTGCAACATACATTTAGTGAAAATACATTTCACTACATCCCATACATGTAGTGAAAATACAACCACCCAAGTCCATCACAGACCTCCCAGAAGTTTTCATTTTGGTTGTTACAGTGTGGGCAGCCCATGGAGCTTGTGCTCCTGTTGCAGTGTGGCAAAGCTCTCTTTGCAGATGGGCCTCTTGGAAGGCAGGTGCAAACTCACAGCTCAGAATCTGTACTTGTGTTCAGATGCCTCCTAAACTCCTAAAACTTTCTAGTAGTTTCCAAGTGGTGTAACTCCAGCAGGGAGGTTCTTACTTGGGGTAAACTTCGAGTGGCTCCTTCCTTTTGCACAGAAATCATTTGAACTGATTCTAATGCTGAGTGATTCAGCAGGACAGCCACTTCTGTTTCCTGACTTCTCTAATTTCTCTTTCCCTTTAAGAAGGATTTTAGCTTCAGTTTGACCTTAAGTTGCTCCTGCAGTTTGGCCAACTCCTTCCACAGGCAGCCAGTTTGGATTATCACTGATGCAGATAAGTTCTGCTCCCGCATTACAGCTTCCAGATAATCATAATAAGTACCTGTTAGTACTCAGCCCTGAACTTTTGAATACAAAGGAATTCAGGCTAACTTTTGTTACCTCTAATGACTTTCAGATGAGTCCTCTGAAAGAGCCTCTTTTCAGCCAGATTCATACTACAACACACGTAATGCTTTTATCAACAGCCAATAGACTATTTCTGGCAGACTGCCTTGAGCCTGACATCAGTGCCATGTCAGCAGTTGACTTTGGTGCTCAGCATCTTTTCACATGTCTCTGAACCATGCATGAGCTAACGGTATGCTACTGCTTGCGCAGTCTTACAACAGTTTTGTCCAAAGGCCAGTTCTTTCCTGCTGTGCTGTATGGGGCCAAGGTTTAATTAGTTCCTAGACCACCAACCTTACTGATCCTGAGTTTCCGCACACAGTTTTTAAGCAAAAGAGGACTACCCTCAAACAATTCTAACAGAGAACTCTGCTTTTTGTGCACTGATTCTTGTTTGACCTTTTTCACTGCTACTTACAATGGAAAATAATTTCTCTTTTGATCTCTGCAGCAGTGAAGACAGTTTTGCTCAGTGACATGCTGCTTCAGTGAATGGTTAGTGAAGTGATCCAGATGGTTATGGGCATTATTCAAACTGCTTTGTTTTGAAACTAGTTGTAACCACTGGAGAGTTTCCTTTGTCCCTCTGAAACTTTCGTGATTGTTAGTCACATAATTAATTTGCTTTGTTCATATTTATTGGCTGCATGATGACAGCAAGTCTGGCACATGGGAACGAATCACTTCCTGCCCTGCCACAGCCTTCACATCTTTGGTGTTTGCACTTTCTGCCTGAGAAGGAGTTAATCTGACATTCAGTCATACAGCAGATGACTTTCTTGGAAGAAAATAAACACTCAACATGCTATTGGCATGTGTAAAACTATAAGACATATCAAATAGTCCCTCCATCATGTTTGCCAGGGGTAAACTCAGCTTCAGCCATGTCCACCTACTTGTGTTGCATTTCAGGCAGGCTGTGGAGTTAGGCTTGGGATGCAGAAAACAATCTGCAAGTGGGACAGAGAACTAGGCTTGTTTGTTTTTTTAAAGATAGTCATCAAGACTGAAGTTTCTGCCTTGGTAACAGACTCTGCTGTGCAGAGTTCAAAGAGAAAGCAAGGGAAGCAGGAATAACAGTAAATGTTTATTTGTAGCCTTTTTGTTAATGCTTTCTGATAATCTAATTTGGGCTCTAGCACTGGCAAGGGCCAAAGGTCTATCATCTCCTAGTTCTGTGGGTAAATGTTCCTTTTTTACACATTACAAACAAAGGTGAAGGAACGGAGGACAGCTCCGGGATTTGAGGGTGAAGGAACTGAAAATAGTTTCAGGATTTGAGTGGGTAAGAGAGTTATACAGCATGAGTTCCCAGCAAAACAATTCTAGTAAACATAAACCTGTAATTCAGGAAAAAATTTCTGAAAGTGTTGCAATCTTCCAGCAGTTCCTTGGAAATTGATTTCATTTCTGAGACTCCCTACAGAGATAATAATTCCTATGTATGTCATGGTGTTGGCTTTGATGTTATTTGAATGAAGAAATGAAAAGCCATTCTCAGATAGGAAGGTGTTACAGAAGGCTTTTCACTACTATAGAACACTTTCCAACCTCAACAGGTGATCTGAGAAGTTGGTTGTTGTCCTCTGATCACTTGCCAAATAAAGGTCAGGTACAATTGCTTCACAGAAGCCTTTGTCCGACATGGCACTGCTGTTAACCAGGTAGCAACTGCAAGAAATTATGCCAATGTGAATACTAATAGGTGCAACTCAAGAAAAGCAAACATGTTTCTATGCCCAACTAAAAACCAGAAGCACGTGGTGTATGATATGACCTAGTCTTTTCCACAAGAAGAGATTATTCAGTGTTGAATGAAGGACAGAGAGGTCAGTGTGATGCCAAAGAACATGGTACATACGGTACGGTTTCTACCACTGTAAGTACACCCCTTAATTGGCAGTGGGAAATACCTGTTGGGGGAAATACATATTTGCACTTGACTGTCCTATGAAAGCAGAGTTGCAGTTAAAATATTTCTACAGCAAGAGAAATGTGACTCATGCAAGACAATGGACAGTGACATGTAACGGCAGTCACATGGCCAAGCTCATGTCCTTCAAGGACAAGATTCAGGTTGATCAAAACACAGACATGCCTATGTAGGAAAATCCAAACTTTCTGTGCTGTTGTTTAAGAGGAGCCTCACTCTTTCCTGATTCCTGAATTTTGATCATTTTCCCATAGTACCTGTAGAATACTTTGCATGAAATTATTACCCAAATAATCCAGCTTTTCTTCTGTTTACCACAGTCTGGCTTTGGGTAACACAGCTCTTCCTAGCAGGATTTGAATACCATTTCATTCCTTTTCAATTTAAAAATATGCTTTACAAAATTTTATAGAATTAACATTTAAGTATCATCACAATATTTTTTGAAATTAGAAGATTTTGAAAAGGCAGAGTGCTTTCTGAAGAAGGACTTCCTTGCTTTGCAAACCTGCTGACTCACAGGCATGACAACACCAGGGTCCTAGAACTAACAGTGTTTGGCCAAGATGAGCCAATTGCTGTTAACCTTGAGCAAGATGGGTTATTCTGCACAGCAGGAGAAAACAACTGTAGGATTTTGTCCTTGACACAAAGGACATAAGTAAGCTGTCATGAAAAAAATATATTGGACAAGTCAGTATATTTAGCATGCAGTGGGATTCCTAGCTGACGCTGCAAAGCAGCAGCCACAGGCAGGAGCTCACATCTCCACTCCAGTAACAAAGCCTAATAGTGTGGGAAAGCAGACATGGTCATGGGGCTGGACAGGCACACACTGCAGTGATAGACACACTGAGCTTCTATGGAAATGTGACAGCTGATGTGTTCAAACACCTCCTTGCATTTCCCATAGTCATCATTCCCTGAACAGGGCTCACTGCATGCTGGCTTTTGGACTCGTGCCTTAGGTGGCAGCAGCAGTGACCACAGCTATGTGCCTTGCAGCTGCAGTAAGGGTATTCTGCAACATGGCAGCACTGATGTAGCAGGTCATTGCCAGCGAGGAGTATGCTCACTTACATTCCAACATCCTGTTTCCATTCCCAGACATGGTTCTGGCCCTTTGCTCACACTGGTGATAACTCTCATCTGATTCACAGGCAGGTTCAACTCACTAAGTTTACAGAAGACACCCATCAAAACCTAGGCTTTTGCCAGCTGGTGGAACTGAACTGGCTTCACATTAGCACCAGCACCAATGTAATACAAGCAGTGCAGTGAGCTCCTTTTTGGAAACCTCAAACTATTAGAATGACTCAACATTCCAGAAGATTTAGCCACAATTGCCTAGCGCAGCAAATGCATTTGAGGGCTTGCAGTATGTACCCTGCCTTTAATGACACATCCTAACTGTGGAAGCCATCCTGTTCTTGATATGTGGATAATCAAAGAAAAAGAAGAATTGCTGATAGTGCACCTGAATCTTGAGTAAGCCAGGGAGTGTTTGTGTGCAAGATCAGGCTGGGAAATAGCCTGAGGAGTGATTGTTTACAGAATGGAATTTATAGTGACTGAAAACAGTCACTGAGAATGATGTAGTTGCTGTTTAGCTTCATGGCTCAGCCTGTATCTGTATGCTATATATTACCATGCTTGAGCAAATAAAGCTGAACTAATTGTGAAAGCAGTGTGTATGTGTCTAGCCTCTTTCTTTACAGACTCTTTCTTTACAGATGCCGCACTCACACCTCTGGCCTCCTGTCTGGCTTGCAGTGTGAGGAGGAGGTGGACTTCCCTGGACATCATGCAATGCATTAACAACTTTTTCCAACCTTCTTCAAGGTCATGGAGCAGAGACTGCTCAAAGACTTGAAGGCTACCAGCCTTCAGTGTAAAAAAAAGGCTACCAGCATTTACAATGTAAAATCTCATCTAAGGACTTCACATGGACTCCTACAGTACAGCTAAAAATGCAGAGCCTAATTCATGTAGGAGATGGGATGGCCTTATTTCAGATCTAAGGCCATGGGAAATCCAGTCCTATAGAATTAAAAACTCAGCCTAGAATTTTAATAACTTTTCATTTCAAGTGCAAAGCCAGCAAGAAGACAGAGAGAATACAGACAAAAAAGCAATTAAGGGTGACATAGATGGACGAGAGAAGATAGTGCAAATGACAGCTGAGACAAGACATGAGCAGAACAGGCATGTCTAAATTGTGCAGAAGCTTCTACTGGTGCTAGACTGTTTGAAATGACAAGGGCTTTTTTGTAAGTGAACAGAATAAGTGATCTTTTCAAAACAGACGGTGTGCCAGTCTGTAATAGTTGACAGGAGGATTAAGGCATTTAGGTAGCTTGTTCCAGAGGAGATTGCTTCTGGTGAAAGCTACTTCTGACACCTTCATCAGTCTGACAGCCAAAACATTCCAAGGAAAGTAGCTGCAGATTGAGCTGAATTTCCTGGAGAACGTATTGAGGGACACTAGAAGACCACAGCACTGCACAGTCACACATCAGAAGACCCAGCATGTCCATCCTTCAGGCTGTTTGTAGAGCAGGACTTAGCAGTAGATTATATATACTTCACCCTGAACAGAGTTCAAACTTTGGAGGTTTGTAATATCTATAAATCTTACATGAAATTAGCCCAGCTCTTGTAAGTCTGAAACATCTTGGATTTTAGAAGCTGCATATATATACATATATATATATATGGTTCCAGAAGACATATCCACTGTTTTTATTATTTTTATGTCTGAAACTATGGTCTCCACCTGAAAGGATTCTATAATAGGTGCATATGTTTGAAAATGTGGTAACTATAGAGGCTACACAACTTCATTTCAAATGCTTCTCAGTAACATGCAGATGACAGCACTGATATTGATTCTGATGTTGATTGTCACTGCAAACTCCATTGTAACACTGAATTTTGGCAATTATAAACAGGATGCTCTGTATTTCTACAACCTTGGAGTACAGAAGCAGTTCCAGAAGCAGGGGAACTCCAGAAGATGGTTTTTAATCAATAAGTGATCCTTAGAGCACCTGAAAGAACAAGAGAGGTGCAAGCAGTGAGAAATGAAGCATATGACATAGATGATCTTACTCTCTCCATACTACCTGGCACATCACAGAGGCATTTAAATGGTGTGGTTAAATACTAGGTGGGGAGAAATCACAGTGGTGTGCAGACTCTTGCAGCTCCATCTGGTTTATCAGAACAGTGCTCATTCAATTAGCTCAGCAAGTCTCTAATCAGCAAAAAAGATCTGCGTTTAACCACTGCCTTCATCAGCACTGCAGAAGGGTATAGATCCCAGACTGAGCTGCCCTCTCGTCTGGCCATGTTAACACATATGTGTCAGTCTTTCTGATCTAAATGCTAAAACACCTAGACGGCTGTCAAGTGTCTGAAGAGCTGTTTCTGAAAAGCCCTCTAAGCTTTAGCCAGACACTGGCTTCTGGATACCTGCCAGAAATACTGTTCTATGGGTTTACTTAAGCCCACATAGCCTCTGCAGGAGCTCTGTGCTATGCTGTGATCCCCTACCAACTGTGGTACGATTCAGAGCTGCAGCAGCAGTGAGACCTTCAAGATTTCCTTTACATGTTGCAGGAACACAGCATTAGGAACAGAATACTTGACATACTGTCAAAAGTGCAGCACTTCTCATAGCAGAAGAAATCAAAATTGGGATTTTATGATCAAAGCTGTGTTTTATTTTGCTGTTCTGCATTAGAAACAATGAGAACATTTTCTCATTTTCATAAATAACATTCTTTGGCAAAATAAGATTACTCAGAAAGCCCAGCTGGACATATTTGCATTTTGTTTTGTTTTGTTTTTTCTTAATTCCTAAATCCACTGCAAAATATATCAGTTCTCCAGAAAACAACTGATCAAAGAAGTCATAACATCCAGTGCTCTTTCTCCCAACAGTTTCAGCAACCCTAGAGCACATTTGTCAGGTTTGGAGGCATTTGCCATTTGCTGACTAGTGGCAATGGCATTGGGCCTAGAGCTTCTCACTGACATTCACTTCTTCCTCCTTTATTTTCACTGCTTCATTTACTTCAAATGCCCTGAAACAACTAGCAATGTAAATGTTAATGAATTATAGGTTTATTAAATGGACTTAGGTTTACCTCCAAGTTTTAGCTGATCTCTTTTAGCCTTGTGAGGAATGTACTGAGAAAATGCTTGGAAAGGCAGAGCTTTGCTTTCAGAGAAGCTAATCATTATTTTGTGAAGGTCTCAGGGCATAAGTTTTGGAGGCAAAAATAGTTTTGAATGAAAATCAAGACCAAAATACGTCCCCCAGATTTTGTCAGGATGCCAAGAGCTGCTCATCCTAAACCAAGGGTCTAACCTCATGTCTTGAAATATTAGGCTAGACAAGGTAATGTTAAAACACTCCACGTGTACTAACACTTAAGATGCTGCTGCAAAAGGTGTGTCTGAATTTATAGAGCTGATGATACTTTCTAGTGCACTTTAAAACTAAAGATATGCAGAAACATGGTTCCTCCCCAGCATCTTTATAGGCCCCCTTTAGATACTGGAAGGCTGCTATGAGGTCTTCATGCAGCCTTCTCTCCTCCAGGCTGAACAGCACCAACTTTCTCATCCTATCTTCATACAAGAGGTGCTCCAGTCCCCTGATCATCCTCATGG
>JASSUY010027455.1:0-36229 GCA_032466535.1 Forpus xanthops | reverse complement strand
TGCTAAAAGGCTGTTAGCTTTTGAGGTTTTGACAATACAGGTGAAAGCATTGTTGATATAAGTTGTAGTTTGCAATGAAGTGCTTGAAAACATATTTGTCATTTCAGACAGGTCTGGTCTTCTTCCCTTTTGATAAGCAGATCATGTTCATGTTCAACATATGTGAGACCAGCAGAAAAGCCAAGGAGAATAAAGACTCTTCCCTATATTATGTTTTTCTACAGCATCCTATATAAATTATATATGTGCATACCTTCATAGAAGAGGCAGATCTGAATGAGGACCCCTTATGATGCTGATGTGGCAATGAAAGACAATTTAGGAATTTAAAATGAGGGTCAGCACTTGGTATTTTTAAGCTGAAAAACTCTGGAAAGTAATGAGATTCCTGGCTGTTTCTAGGGTATCAGAAAGCTATTAAAAAAAAAAAGACTGTCTTAAGTCAACTGCATATTGTTAACCTTTGAGAAAACTGTGATTCATGGCTGATACAACTCCAAAATGCACAGTAAAACCATGTGAGATGCTAACAGTAGTATAGAAGGCATCAAACATATTATTTGGTAATTCCAATATTGCTCCAAGGAACAAGTCAGCTCTAGGACTACTCTGGGCTGTTTCATTTGAAAAATGGGTCATGCCCTAATGGCTAATGCCCACATTCCAATCAATATTCAGCATGTCACCGCATTTGGGCATGCTACAGTCTTATCAGATGGTTAACTCACACAGCCTGATGCAGCTAGGAAAAATGTATTTGTCTGAAGGAAACAAGATGTCAGAGGCCTTTTGAAGACCTGCTGATTTATGCATGAGAGGGAAAAATGAGGTTGCGCAATTAATGCCATAGCTGATTACTGCCTGAAACTCCTGAGACTACATTTTCAGAACTAAGAGCACTCACGGAATCTTGAATGAATCACTGCTGCTGTCAAATTCCTTCAGCTGATTCATCAAAATTAGTAATTTTTAACCTTATTTTTATTTTGAGTTTTTCTTAAAGACAGACTTTATATTTCCCTTAATTAATCTAGTATTAGTTTTTAATGAAGAAAAAAAGATGGAAGCATGAGATTGTACCCATCCGTCCTGCATTCCACTCCTTCGCTCATTTCTCCACATCTTCCAGCAAGAAAGCTAAGAGTCATAGCCAAACACCAAACAAGTCCAACGACTCAAGTGGTACCAGAAGGGATGTTTTCCTAGCAGTTCTGGCTTTGTACTTCCTGTATTGGCTCTAGGATTGTTATGAAAGTAATCCTGTGGATATCTCCAGCTTAGCCTGTGGTAAATCATGCTACAGTGTATTTACCTTTGACTCGTCTATGATTTTAAGAACTGTGACCGATTTCCTTCCTCCAAATATTGTGGCACAGGCTCCTTTCAAAGAGTTAAAATGCAGGCTTCAAAGAAAAGGCACATCTATTCAAAGCTGTTAACTGACTTGCAGACCATACCTTACCTTAGATATATATACTTCACAGTTTTTGCAAAGATATTTTCTCAGTCTATCCTCCAGAACTCCCAAACAACTGGATAACTTCTATGATAAATACCTATACCATGTCTTTTTATTTTATCAGTTTTATAGACAGACTGATATAAAGGGTATATTGCCCAATATGCACAGGTATAATAGTGGATAAAGAAACCTAAAAGGAATTTTTTTTTGCAGTCTGTAGTCTTACCAATGATGATTTCACTAAGATTTGCCAAGGGATATTTATGGGTAAAAGAGAGATTCTCCACATACAAAAGCCTGTATATCATCTGTACCTACCTGGCCTTCTATTTAGACCAAAGAACAAAATACCAGTAAAATATTTTTGGCTTCACTTTAGCTACTGTTGCCACCACTATCAATGACAACTACAGATAATAAGAAACTGACAGAAAATATGTCAGCACTTTATATTAATAAAAAACAAAGAATTTCACCTTGGACAGTGTGAGGCTGGTTTTTGAAATGGGCATAGTTGTTCCACTGTCGTTTCACAGGTGATAGCTTGAACTGAAGAAAGTAAAACAGAAACAAATAAACGTGTGCTATTTAGAAAAAACACAACTCAAAGTAGTACTGAGTTTGTAAGAAATAAATGCTAACCTGTAACTTTAGAGACAGTGAAGGAGTTAGCAGACTGGTATTTTCTGAAGAAGAAAAAATAGAAATAGTCAATAAAAAAACATATCTCATTGGTTTCTTTAAATAGAAGAATTTTGATTAGAGAATCTAAAAATCAACTCAAGACACTGTCCCAAATAAGTTTTACTCACTGTACTCCCTATCACCAGTTGTGAATCTGTTTATCGCAATGACACATTTACTTTGTACTCCCAGTGAATCTGAAAACCAGGAATGCCTATTAAAGCCTTTCAGTAATTGAATCTGCTATGAGACTAAGTATGCCAGGAACAAATTATGCAATCTGTCCCTCAAAATGTAGCAACCAAAATCTGTGATTCATCAGAAGCATCCATCTATCAGAAGAGATCATAGAATCATAGAATCATAGAATAGTTAGGGTTGGAAAGGACCTTAAGATCATCTAGTTCAAACCCCCCCGTCAGGGGCAGGGATACCTCCCACTAAACCATGCCATCCAAGGCTATGTCCAACGGACAGCAATGGAGCATTCACAACTTCCCAGGGCAACCCATTCCAGTGCCTCACCACCCCTACACTAAAGAATTTCTCCCTCAGATCCAATCTAAACTTTCCCTGTTTAAGTTTGAACCCATTACCCCTTGTCCTCTCATTACAGTCCCTCATGAAGAGTCCCTCCCCAGCATCCCTATAGGCCTCCTTCAGATACTGGAAGGCTGCTATGAGGTCTCCATGCAGCCTTCTCTTCTCCAGGCTGAACAGCCCCAATTCTCTCATCTTATCTTCATGGGGGAGGTGCTCCAGTCCCTTGATCATCCTCATGGCCCTCCTCCGGACAGTAGCTTTATAATTGATATAAGGATGAAATTCTTTACCATGAGGCTGGTGAGGCCCTGGCACAGATTGCCCAAAGAAGCTGTGGCTGCCCCATCCCTGGCAGTGTTCAAGGCCAGGCTGAACAGGGCTTTGAGCAGCCTGGTCTAGAGAAGGTGCCTCTGCCCACGGCAGAGGAGCTGGAACTAAGTGATCATTCAGGTCCTTTCCAACAGAAACCATTCCATGATTCTATGACAACAAACAAGTCAATTTTTCTTAGTAATCATATTGTACCTGGATGTATCTGCTTCCTATTACATGAAATCAGGTATACACTTTACATTGTGAGAATTTATAAACACTTCTATTTCATACCACCTTCTCTTCTATTTTCCTCTTTTTTACTCCCCTTTCAAATCATTGGATATGACTCTGATTCTAGTATTTTTCATCTTTTCATTCATTTTCATTTTTTAGATCCTCAGGACAGTGAGAAGAGCATGCAGCAAGCTCACTGCCCCGGACTTCAAGAGAGCAGATTTTGGCCTGTTCAGGAACCAACTTCGTAAGCCTCCATGTGATACAGCCCTAGAGGGCAGGGTTAGGGTTAGGGTTAGGGGAAGTTTAGATGGGATATGAGGAAGAAATTCTTTACTGTATGGGTGGTAAGGCACTGGAATGGGTTGCCCAGGGAAGTTGTGAATGCTCCATACCTGGTGGTGTTCAAGCCGGGACAGAGCCTTGGGTGACACGGTTTAGTGGGAGATGACCCTGCCCATGGCAGGGAGGTTGGCCCTTAGCAACCCTAACTATTCTATGATTCTATGATTCTATATCCCTAACACGGAAGCTGGTGGTGCTTTTGGCATTCACAGTCATTGATTATTAAAAAAAAACAAAATAAACCAAACTAATTAACCAACCACCCCCGCCCCCCCCAAAAAAAAAAGAAAAAAAACCAAACCAAAACACCCAAATCACAAAACCCCAAGGAAATTATTCCCTATCTGCCTTTGTAGCAAATTACTGATTTGTGCTTCACAGAATGGTGATTTGCTTTCAGAAACTGTTTGCTTCCATTGGATTATTTAGTTTTATGGTCCTCCAATTTCACATTTGATCATTTAGTGGCTACCTATTTGCTTTCACTTAGTTAGCTCAATTTTCTGTTGCCCTTGCATTGTCAAAAAGTGATTCTACGTTTGATTAGCTTCTTGAAATACTACTAAAAATGGTAACCTGTGCTATGAAAGTGCAGCAGTTGAATAAAAATCTGTATTAGTAATCCTGATAATAAATCAGAGGAGCGATTAGGAGATTTATTGTATGTTGCCCTGGTATTACATTTTCTGTCTTTCTGTTCTGCAATATGCATTATTCATTGAATTGATATGTAGTTTATGCGTGGCTCCACCTAGAGACACTAGTGAGAACCTGCTAGATGCATGGTATGCCTGGCCTTACTGATGGGCCTTTTGAAGGTTGAAAGTTCAGTAAATCATCCTTATTTATCCCAAAACTTTAGTTTACCGATTGACTTATGAAACTGATGCCCGATCATATAATACATTGCAAATTCACTCTAAAAGGTGATACTCTAAATACTATAGAACATTAATGAAGAATTATATCATCCTTGTGCACATATAGCAGCAGTTTTGACATATGTTTATAGATAGAAAGGTATATTTGGTCCTTAAACAGTCTTTTGTGCATGTCATCTATTTATTTTTTTTTTTTACCACATCTGAATCAAAAACCAAAACCAGTAATGTGCAACAATGACAAGATTATCCATGTCCATAGCAAACCAACCCAAGTGTTAACACCTTGTTCTGAGTTCTAATTCTCAGAGGATAAGTGCTAAATACACTCTGAAGACCAAACATGCAGTACAGTTTTGCTTCATATGGCAAAGAAATACAGAGATATCAAGTGACAGGAAATCAATTCCTTCTATTTGATGATTTTCTACAGTTTAACTACTCCTACATTTGTCAGAAAGCTGGCTCCTAATATGTTAGCATTGATAGAATCAAGATTTACTTCTCTCTTTTTCTCATAGTGTGTGTCTTCATTTCTAGAGGTAATAACTTAAGCCACAGTCAGATCATCAAATGACCCAAAGAAAAAGATCAATATCAATGATTTGACTGCTACACAGGTAACCCAAACTATAGGCCACTGAATTTAGTCTACCTGATCAGCGTGTTTCTCTCTATCCTGGCTTAGGTAAATCTGTTGAAAAGAGAAATCATGACAAGTGCCGTAGTATGTGGCATTTGTTGGATGTGAGAGAATAGCTTCTAATGATTACTTATTTCCTTACACTTGGGCTCACAACTGAGGAAAATACATCAGCAAAATGACGTTTTCTCTTAGGTTGATATTACTCCTACATTAACTGTTACATAAATACTATTACTACATACATATTCTTAAAATATAGTGACGTGTATTTTTCAAATCCTAATAATATCTTAGATTAAAACATACAAATATTGATGTTGTCCCATCATGGGATGATTACATATGGAAACACCCAAGTATTGACTTCTATGCCCTTTTTCATTTGTTTTCCTTTTAGCATATCAACTAGTATTTGGATCTGTTTCTGTACACCTGTCATAAGGCAAGCACCTGAACAATGTAGTACACATCCAAGTGAGGCTTCCACAGTATGCAGTATTTTTCCACCACTGGCCTAAGTAGAAATTGTGCAAAATATTGGAGCAAAATATGTAAATTGTGGAACCATGATTCAACTAGCAAGCATTGGAAGAGGTATATTATCTACTTGGCTCATACTGTTCATATGCACTGTGTCCAAGGTCCAACCTTGGAAATATTACCAGCTTTGTCCAAAACAAAGCCACTTCAGTGACAATATAGAATCATAGAATAGTTAGGGCTGGAAAGGGCCTTAAGATCATCTAGTTTCAACCCCCCTCCCATGAGCAGGGACACCTCACACTACGTCATGTCACCCAAGGCTCTGTACAACCTGGCCTTGAACATCACCAGCGATAGAGCATTCACAGCTTCCTTGGGCAATCCATTCCAGTGCCTCATCACCTTCTTCCTTAGATCCAATCTAAACTTCCTCTGTTTAAGTTGTAACCCATTACTCCTTGTCCTATCACTACAGTCCCTTATGAAGAGTCCTTTATTTTCTACAATAAATATATACATATAAAAAATGAAATAATTTAATCCTCCAAACACTGAGAGTATTTCTACAAATACTAACTTACTGCCCAGGTGATTTCAGTAATCATTTCACCCTCTTTCATATCATGACTTCATCATTCTTTTCTGTCCATCATTAAACACTAGGCTGAAGTTTCAGAATGGATATAATACATGAATATCACATGCCCTTTTACAACATTTTCTTATTGTTTAGGATAAAAAGTATGAATAAAATGCCATTACTGTGAAATATTTTGTGTGAAATACAAAGGAACAGATGAAAAACTTTCCACACATTTTAAGAAAACTTACCCAATTGACTGAATGCCATTTCTGTAAGACTTGATAAAGTAATTTTTCCTTCCTTGCCTAGTGACATCAACCCAACCACCTTCATTATCTAGGATGCCATAATGTATGGCAGCTTTACAAATGCTGGATTGCTGAAAAACAGATCAAGAAAAGTAGTTCCATGTCAGATAAAGACACTATTTTACTTTGAAATTTCTTTGTGAAAAACCAAAAAAAGCCAAACAACCCCCACACCTCCAAAAAAAAAAAAAAACACCAAAACCCTCCAGGGTTTAAAAACAATGTCTCATTAAAACCTTGGTAGATAGTCTAATAATCTTGATACTGTCTATGTAGATATTATTTCAGATGAAGAAAATACCACTTTGCCTGACTCAGAGACAAATTATACTCATTGCTTGCATACTTGTTCACACTTCCTACATTTTTTTTCTAGTTCTACAGAATAAATTATATATTTTCAGCTACCATTAAGCTTACATAAGTTGGCTTATCTTCTTACTCAAATAATTTATACAAATGTACCCACAAATTGCTGCAGCACCTTCCCATATTTACATGCAAATATGCGACACAAAAATTCTACTTCTGTGCATGTACAAGAAGCATAACATATATTTGGACAATATACACAGAACAGCAGATTCAAACTTAGACTGTCTGATGTGATCTTAAACATTTGGTGTAGGCTTTTATTTTTGGTAAATATTGATTTCTTCAAAATCCATTTTAATATGTTTTAAACCAGCATTCCAACAGAGAAATATTTCATTAAACATTCTACTGGGGTAGAATCTAATTTTGAAATATTTACCATTTCATAATGCACACTTCCAATAACTTTGGCTTTGCTATCCAAACAGCCAGCAGGACATTCATACCTAAGAAAATAAAATACAACTTAGTCTAAAATCCTGGGATTACAAAAAAGCAAAATATTCCAGCTCACGAACAAATAGAGCCATTAAAAATAATCTCAGAATGACAACTGTAAAATTTACCATACCTATTGCAAGTTGTTCCTTTGCACTGATCTCTTAGCCTTACTTCACATGAAACAATCTGAGCTAAAACAAGCAAAAAGCAATTTCACTGCAATGAATTTGGTACTAAGTAATTCAAATCTGTTAACCACTTGCAAACCAGGTAAATTCCTTACACATTTGCTGTGTGCTTATTACTTCATTTTTCTCACTGTCATCAGTGCCTGTGGAGCCTGAAGGTGAATGAGCTCTTGGCCGGCTTTGTGTTGTTGCATCCTGGGCTTTGGATCGCTGCCGTTCAATCTCATTGGTTTCCTCCTCTGGTTCACGGGGAGAATAAGACCTTTCTGAATCATCTGTTTCAGAAAACAGGAGAGAAAATAAAAAAATGTCAAGAAAAAAGAAATCAGTGTTTGTGGAATGTAAACCCCTTACCATGTTTTGGTAACATGGCTTTGTCCTCATAAAAAGGTGAATGAATAAAAGCAAGAAAGCAAGGAAAACTTTCCACTGCTTCATTAGATTAAGACCTCAAAATTAATCATACATCTCAAGTATGTTTCTGATGTTAACAAAAGGTAGATTTTTATTTCTAATACACATACTGAAGCATGAAAATGCTCCTAACACTCCTGTTTTAGTATCTTTATGCCATCAGAAAAACTATAGAACAAATACAGCATCTCTGTTATACAATCGGAAGTGTTCTACCAAGTTCATACATAGAATCATAGAATCATAGAATAGTTAGGGTTGGAAAGGACCTCAAGATCATCTAGTTCCAACCCCCCTACGATGAGCAGGGACACCTCCCAATAAACCATGCCACCCAAGGCTATGTCCAACCCGGCCTTGAACACCATCAGCAATGGAGCATTCGCAACTTCCCTGGGCTGGTTTCATAAAAACATGCACCTGAAAATTAAGCCTTCTACTCAAAAATAATGAAAATAACTTTTAAATACTCATCACTGAATGTAAATATTTCACTTAAGCAAAACAGTAAGGAAGGTATTTGGCCACACTTATCCAGCTCTTATGGTCCATATGAACTTTCAAAATTTATTAAGAAGACCTGCTAAATTACTTGTACACAGGGTAAACAAAACAAAAACAAACAAAAAAAAGAATGTATCTTCATTATATTTTGTGTTTCAGTCTTCTAAAGTATAAAAATTGTAAGAGTTAATAATCATCCTAGCTGATATTTTAATTAGTAAAGTCTTCTCTTTTTCTTGGTATTCTTACAGTAACGCACATGGCTACATGCCTGAGATAATATTTCCCTATAAACAAATGACTGCACAGGCTCCCACTATAATTACAGAGAGGCATACACATAGCACACGGAGACAGTCTACATGTTTGTTTACTAAAAACCTTCAATCAGTACTTAACTAATCAGGAGTTCAGTACATTCTTCTGATGAGGCTCAGCCTCACATATCATAATTACATGATCTCATTCATCATAGAAAAAGTAGGTCCCTTCCAGGTCTTTGGGAACATGCATAATATATTCTATTCCACTGTACATAATGAGGAAAGAAGGTGAAATAAAGGTTACATTTCTCTTCTCATTTACAGTTGTACTGTTGATATAGAACATACCTCTGTAACAAAGATTTTCTCTGCAGCCTCCTCCAAAACTAGGGGGACAAGCAGAACAAGGGCGGCCAGGTTTATAAGGAGCATGACCCCACCAGTTACCCCTTTACACAAACAAAAGAAAAAAAAAATCGTAAAACATGGCTTAATAAATATATTAACATTAAACTGCATTTATTATGTGGACAAATGTTGAAAACTAGCAGACACTTAGACCATAACTTATTTGATATTCTCAAGTAACAAGTGACAGTATGAGAAGAAATGGCCTCAAGCTGCACCAGTGGAGGTTTAGACTGGATATTTGGAAAAATTTCTTCACTGAAAGGGTTGTCAAGCATTAAAAGAGGCTGCCCAGGAAAGGGGCTGAGTTCCCATCCCTGGGAGGTATTTGAAAGGTGTGTAGCTGTGGCACTTAGGGACCTGGCTCAGAGGTGGACTTGGCAGTGCTAGGTTTGCAGTTCAACTTGCTGATCAGGAGGATCTTTTCCAACATAAATGATTCTCTGATTCCATGATTCTATACAAAATGCACATAAAGTAATTAAAAAGTCCACACATCAAAAAATGAAGTATTGCCATGAACTGCTGTTAAAATCTTTTTATTTATGTTGTTAAAATCCTTGGCATAGCACCTTAAGACTAAACTCCTCAATAACCTGAGCTCAGGCTCTGCTTTCCTAAAACGAATATGAAATAGAATTTGATCTTAACCATGGGCTTCAGGTTCCACATTTCTTAAAGTCACAATGGGAAGATAGATACATTTATTTTTCAGACAAATATCACACTACAACAAAGATCTCTAATGCTGGATGCTAAAACACAGGCCAGAAAACTGAAAATCAGAGGAGCATTTGCGCAGGCAAAAGCTGCATTTAGAAAAACGCTCTACATTGTAAGAGTGCAAAAGATAGAAAACCCAGATGGATTTCCTTTCAGATTTTCTGTATTATTGTAAAATGACTTGCCCCCTCAAGATATTTTTGGATGTCAGCCTACTTACTTAGGAGAGTAATTGCATACAAGATAGACTGCTTTTGGCCAAATCTGCCCCCAGATGTTCATGTTGTGACACAAATTAATTGCACAACCAATTCTGCTACTTGTAGCCCAAACAACCTATGGAAAAATGAAAGAGAAATACATGTGAAAACCAAAGCTGATTAACATAAAATCAAAACTGTCTCTCAACTTCAACATATAAAACTGAGATCACAAAACTGATGTTAAATTCAACTCTGTTATAAATGGGTTGAAGTGTTCTAATTACAACTGTCAAAAGATCATTTGGTTATATCCTTGTAAGAAAGAAAACCTTTCCTTTCATAAAAAATTATATGGCTCTCATTTCACATAAATGGTCTAAGCATGTATTTGAAAGTGTAGTAAAATATTTAGAAAACATGATCTGAAGAAGTGATTCTTGGAATTACATTAATAGATAATCATGTGTTAGAAGTTAGGTTCTTATACCCTGGAGCTCCCAGTACAATCTAAGGACCTGGGAGGAGGTTAGGTTGGTTAGTCTGAGAGTACAGATGTTTGTCAGCAGTGAAAGTAGGTAACATAAATGATAAAGCTATTCAGAGAAACCACTAATATACCAGAAAGATTTTAAATGAACATGCTTTCATGCCATTGTAATCTAAGGTGTCTGTGCTCCTTTATTCACCTGTTGGCACAATTTGCAGATCTCAAAATAATCTGAATTACAAAGTCTGGAATGTTAAAATCAGACAAATATGACAGGTGCTAAATATGTATTTATTCAAGGCAAGACAACTGTGTAATTTCAGCAAGACTTAGGAGTTGATAGAGATAGGTACTGTGAAGAATTAGTGCCACAAAGAACCATATATATATATCATAGATATCTCATGCAGTTGATAAGTGTAATTACAGATATTTTTACATAAATGGTCAATAAATACATGGAGGTATTTTTGTCTTAAAATTACATACACTTGTAAATTGCTCAAGTAAACAAAATAAACACTTTAAAATTAATACTACTGAAGTTTTCTAATATTATATTGAAAATTATATGTGGATCGTGTGTTTCCTATTCACTGAAAATACGACTGTTTCCCCTCTGGAAAAATTCAGGGTAGGTACGCAGATTCCAAATAAAATGGTTCTTATGCAATTTAAAAATCTTGCTAAGGTTAAAGCAATATGTTAAAAAAATTGTTGTTTGATCTGAAGAATTCATCTAAGAAAACCTTTTTTCTCTTTTTAAAATGTGTGCTTCCTCAGCATGCTACAGAAAGAAGTACCAACATACCAGCAACAGAAACTAGATTCCATAAAGTACACTGAGCAGTAACACTCAGTTCAGCACTGGGGGTTATGAGCTTTTTTCCTTAATCCTATCAAGGAAGAGTTATTTATGAGGATGGAATCTAAAGATTTATATGATAAACCTACTCCATGCCATCGCTACCCAATGATTGTATCTACAAAGTCCAACAAACAAGTCCCATTTGCGCTTTAGTGCTATGGTATATGCTGCAAGATTAATGTTCTACATTGTCATACAGTAACATAACTGGAAGTCTTAACCACTCTTCCATAGCTGACAAAACCCAAACCCATCTACATACCTGTGTGTAGTGTGTACAAACAGGACCAGAGCATTTATAAGGACAATATGGGTTACACTCATGAGGATGGGGATATGTGAAATCTCTCACTTCATCATACCATGCTTGGACATGAAATGTTGGAGGTCTGTACCTATGAAAGACAACAGTAGTCTATTAGATCATTCAAAAGTTGTGGCTTTTATTATTCCCCCTGTAAGTAGCAAGCAAATTTTGTTAGATTCCTGAAAAATACAGTATGAAACACTATTTTAAACTACCTTCCCCAGTGTGCACCCAAATTCTGTCCAATTGATGGAAGAAGGCTTGCAGGCCCATGTTCCCATAGACAGGTTTCAGCCCATGATTCTGCAGATCTCTCCAGTTCTGTGTCCCATGTCTGAAATTTGAAAAGAAAGAAAGGTACATCTTCTTAGAAATATACATTTCCCACTTTAAAAACAACAAGATTATCTTGTTTTTGAACATTCTGTTACCAGCAAGGGCAAAGGAAAAAATTAAAAAGTAAGACTTGCCAATTTTATGCCAAATTTGTGTTACATAAGAAAGAAAAAAAACATTTTGACCAGAAGAAAAAAACAAAAGTTTTAAACCCTTCACAGCAGTTCCTTTAGAAAGCATGTGAAGCCATGCTGCAATGAATAAAGCACAAATATGAAACTAAAAGGCTTAGTTCAAATTTCCAAGCTATATTAAGTATATTTTATGTCTTCTGAGAGTTCTTTTTAGTAATAGGTGCTTTTCTTAGCCAAAAGGGTGTTATCTAGCACACTTTCAACATAAAGCTTTATTTCCTTTAAACCACCAGTTTATCTGAAATGAAAGACATTTTCTCTCCCTCTTCTGTCATCAGCTTTTGTTGAAATGATACAGTGCAAACACAAAATATGAAAAACAGACTAAGATGGTCGTTAATTGATTTTTACGATAGACTGGCAAAAAAGAAGGCATTCATATTAGCATGAGGCATGGTTAGGAAAAGTTAAAGATTATGAATTATTGTTTCTCAAAATTGCTTATGCTTATTTTATTCTTTAAGGAACATGGAAGAATAGGCTTGTAGCTGAAAGGCAAATGCAAGTTTATTTCTTTTAAAAGCATACTACTAATGCAAGAAATTATACAATACTATGTATGCACATTTTCACTGTGCTAAGCTGTGGCTTGCTTAAAGTGGTTTATCCCTCTGATGCAAAGTACATGTACCACTGCTGGACTTTTAACAACTCCTAATAGTTGCAGATACAGTTTCTAGATATTTGACTATCTGATATCAATGCTCAGGTTAGGAAACTGAAACACTACCAGGAAGGAAATACATTTCCTGATAGAACCTCAATTACTTCATTATAAGTTCATACTGAATTTCTTAGAGGGAGACTGTTATCTAAATCAATACTAATTCAGTATTTCCAAAACCATATCTCCATGCAGACACTGAAGATTATGTCTAAGCCAAAGAATACACAAACATAAAAGACAAATTCCATGTGCCAAAATTTATTTTTCTAATGATTTTGGCATGCAGTTTTTCCCTTTATTATTCATATTATTCATTAAAAATAAATATATCCTTGGTTATGCAAGACCATGATTATGTAAAGACTTTAATATAACTCAGTTTAATCCTAGCATATCTGTTCCTGCTTTTCTTCAGAAGTCTCTCATTCATTGAATTTGACTTTGTCTTATTAATATCATCAGCAGTTACAAAATATATAGGGTCCATTTTGACTCACAAAATACAACATTTATTTTGACAGCAGTACTCTAACACATAATAATGACACAATAAAACTTGTAGCATGTATATGGATACAAACCGCACTGACTTTAAATTTCTGCTCATCCTGCTGGGCCAGTATTTCAGTGTCATAAGCCACAGCATCCTTTAATCTCCTTAAGAAAATATTCTAATCTTAAATCAGAAAGTTTTCTATGACAGTCTGTATAAATCTTTTCCCTTTCTTTGTCTCACCACTATTAACAGTTCTTTCTACTGTACCCACTGTAAAAACCATAAAGATTAGCACACTCTTCCACATATATATTTTGGTCTTATAAATCATAGTACAATCGCTTAAACATTCTGCAATACAATCATGAGACTAACATTTTGAAATAAAAGCCCCTATAGTTTGTCTTTGCTGCATTTATTTTATGACACTATTAAAGTCCTGTAATACTTAGATTTAGCTCTGAATATGAGCAAGTCATAAAGTTAACGAGTTTCCAAAATAATTGCTCTTTAAGAATGGTTTTACCAAATAAAAATCTGAAATACAGATATAAGGCAAATTAGACTTACATTAGACCAAAATGTGGGCACCTGCTCATTTTTAGAAATTCCTGCCTCCAAAGCCACCTAAAATTTCTTGCAGCTCTTATAAATCTCAGAATACCACAATCTATTATCTGGTAAAGCATCTCCCTACATTTTCAACTCTAAAAACAGCAGTTGTGGTTAAAGAAATTGTACTGTTGCATTGGATGTTTTCCTCCACACAACTTTCAAAATATTTTATGCAGCTATTTTAAGTGAAATAATGATTTTTTGAAGTTAAGCTAGGCAGTCAATAGTAGCTGCATGAATCAGTTCCTCAAGCTTGTGAAGTAGTTACCTTTAACAAAATTTTCTTTTAAAGAATGATGATAGCTATACATGACAAGAGCCATCGAGAACTCTGCAATAATAGCTTTTTGATGAAAAACTTAAATTCAATCTGACAGATGAGCACCCACACTCCAAGGTACTGTTGAGATTGGATGTCTTTCAAAAAGCTTCTTCTCTGCCTTCACTCACACTATGAAATATTGTCCTTACTCCCCCTGCTTTGCCTAGTTAGAGATAAGCACGCTTCCAGGTTTCTAGTCCACAACCCTAGCTGCAGTAAAGAAATAATCTTCATGACTAAGCAGATGGAATGCAGAAAAGCTCTTTGCACAAAGCATAGAGCAGGAGATAATATCAACAATGAGACTGGGGTATTTGGATATTTTTACCCATTGCAGTCATTCCTAACTGCACAAAAGGTTAGTGCATCAGCAAAGGGGAGCCAACTTCACTTTTTTCAAGAATGGGTATATGTGCACGAGATTATATCAGGTAGGAATCTGTACAAGTAATTAAGCAAAAAAGGTCATAGCTTAAAGCTCACCATAATCACCCTATTTCTTTTTATGTTAAGAGTTTTAATTTGTCCCATTAGTACTTTCTGTGGTTTTTATTTACTACTGTTTATGGTGAAGTGAGTCTCATCATAGTGTCTTTGTAGCAGCTTCATTATTGACTCCGCTCTGGTGTCCATTAAGACAGTGATAACATCATCCTTCCTTGATCACTGCACCCATCATAATGACAGGTCTAATGACAAGAACTTCAAAGAAACATTAGTTCATGACAGATATGAAAGAAGAACAGGAAAGAATGAAGTAATGGGAATGTTAATCACATTTTTTGGTAGTTTTCATTGAAAGCAAATAAATATAATTCTCCAACAGATAAAATTAAATTTTGTTTCAGCTGAAAATTTTCAATTTTCCTTTCTCTAATAAAACTTAAAATAGATTATAATAGGCTAGACAAATGTTTTTTTATTGGCACTAATCTAAACCGGCTTTAGCTAATGTTTGTAACACTGGACAGCGTATGATTTTTGAAACTTGAGTAATTCATATTTCAGTACCTTTGTAAAATGCCAGTGACACTATGTCATGGGAAATGAATATATCAGAATTTAAATTCAGGAATTAAAAGACAGGTTATCTTTATATAAAAAATACAATACAAAATTTCAAAGCATACATTTCATATACTCATTTAAATTTACTCACTTAAAAATTTGATTATAAATTGTGAATTAAAAGTTTTATGATAAAAATAATCAGAAATCTTACAGTAAATAGTTGCTGCTGTATAAGGGTTTAATTAACTCAGTCATACTGCATAACTCAAACACACAGTATCAACAAATAACCCCAACTGCAACATGTTCTGAGACATAACTCAGATGTCAAAAGCCTTACATATATATATTTTGGGTATGCAGCAAATGATGCAACTTATCTTCTTTTCCTCCACAGTGCATGTACCACATAACCAAGTCAGCTATTCAGGAAATTTTCTCTCTGTGCCGTAGAGGAAAGGACACATTCATTTATACTTCAGCCTTTAATAACCAAAACCCACACAGAAAAACTACCTGACATGGATGCCATGCACATACCCCAAGCACAGTTTGTCATAAGAAAAAACTGCTATTCTGCCAGCCAATGCTTAATTTGATCCATTTTTTTTTTTGAGGTCATGAAACCTACAGTACTACTTACCATTGTTTCTTCTTCAAGACTATGTTAGAGTTCAAATGTGCTCAAATAGAGATGAAATATCAGATAAACAATGGAATATAATAGATTAATGTCTCTCTAGTTATGGCCAGGTCCATAAATTTGTAAAACTGTTAAATGACTTTTAAAAGCCATGAATGTGACTTGTAAGATAAAGTCTGCAGACTGCTGTTGTAAGTTAATTTGTTATATACATACATTTACCTGTGAAAGTTGAAACTGGGAAATATTTAAAGCCTAAGTATGATACAGAAAGGAGGTAAAATTATGGGATCAACTTTTCACAGAATAAAATTCCACTTTTTAAATTATTAATATATGCAGAAGGTTAGAAAGCACTGAACCAAAGGCTATCTTGAAAATTTTAAGCTGAGAAAATGTAGCTGTACTTGTAATGATAACCCTCTATTAAATACTATCATAGAAGAAACTATGGAACTGAAGAGACTGTAGTGCACAAAATGGCGTAGCATATGCCATTTTTTCAGTCTTGGATATGCATTGATTTGTACCTGTCTTGCCCTCTGATGTTCAAACACAACATGAAATTCTCAAAAAAGATGCAGATGTAAACTTGCTCTACATGAGAGGGAGGGAAAAAGAGGTATGCAATTAGGTAGCTACAACCACTCTGACACCATGATAATGGATGAGAAAAACTCCTTAGTTTCTCCCCATTTCTGCAATAGCTGTCTACTAGAGGAAGTAGTCTCTTCCCATTGACAGGTAATATCGCTTGGTCTGTATAGTTAGCATCATCCACATACAAAAACCAAGGGTCAAGGCTCAGTGCTGCTCAAGACTTAATTTCATTATCTACTCTGAACAGTCTGCTTCTCACAAGGCATCATGATCTATAGCTCAGACGCTTCTGCTATGCACAACAGTGTACCCACAGAATAAAACCACTATTTTAAAAGCTGTTTCACCTGAGCCACTACACACAGCAGGAGCATTGGCTAAGTTTCCAGTCCCTGCAAACATCTATTTTACTGTAAGAGAAAAAACCATTTAGCTCTAAATATTTTAGCCTTACAGTAAAAGAAGCATCTTCCTACATCAGCTTTGGAAAACAACCTGCTTATCATCTGAGTCATTATTTATGCTATTTCTGCTACATTTCTTAGATTTCACACCAATCTAAGTTGGAGAGACATCAATTTGATAGGAGGACCACTCGGTAGATAAAGAACTGGCTGGATGGCTGCATGCAAAGAGTTGTGGTCATTGGCTCAATGTCCAGCTGAAGACCAGTAATGAGTGGTGTCCCTCAGGGATGGGTATTGGGACCAGTCTTGTTCAACATCTTTGTCAGTGACATTGACAGTGGGATTGAGTGAGCCCTCAGCCATTTTTCTGATGACACCAAGCTGTGTGGTTTGGTTGATACATTGGAGGAAAGGGATACCATCCGAAGGGACCTTGACATGCTTGTGAAGCGGGCTGATGCCAACCTGATGAAGTTTAACCATGACAAGTGCAAGGTCCAATAACTGGGTGGGAGCAACCCCAGGCACAGCTGCAGGTTGGACAGAGAAGAGATTCAGAGCAGCCCTGTGGAGAAGGACTTTGGGGTGTTGGTCATTGAAAAAATGAAGAGCTAGCACCCTGCACTTATGAGACTTCACTTGGAGTATTGTGGACAGTTCTGGTGTCCTCAACATAAAAAGGACACTGAACTGTTGGAACAAGTTCAGAGGAAAGCCACAAGGATTATGAGGGGGCTGGAGCACCTGCCATATAAAGATAGGCTGAGAAAGTTGGGTCTGTTCAGCCTGGAGAAGAGAAGACTGCGTGGAGACCTCATAGAAGCCTTCCAGTATCTGTAGCGGGGCTATAGAGATGCTGGGGAGGGGCTCTTCATTAGGGACTGCAGTGGTAGGACAAGGAGTTATGGGTTCATTCTTAAACATGGGAAGTTTAGATTGGATATGAGGAAGAAATTCTTTACTGGAAGGGTTCTAAGGCACTGGAATGGGTTGCTTGAGGAAGCTGGGAATGCTCCATTGCTGGCAGTGTTCAAGGCTGAGTTGGACAGAGGCTTGGGTGGCATGGTTTAGCGGGAAGTGTCCCTGCCCATGGCAAGGTGTTGGAACTAGATGATCTTAAGGTCTTTTCCAACCCTAACTATTCTATGATTCTATGATCTGTTATATAAAACATTCACATTCATGTAGACAGCAGCCTGAAAATGATGCTAATCTTTTAGACTGGGTTGCAATGCCACCATGAATGAACTCAAAGTGAAATATGGTTTTGGTTTGTTTTGATTTTTTTTTTTTTTATTTTAGATCAGGAATGTGTTCTTGAAATGGACGTCCTGATCACTCCCACTTACTGTGCGTCACAGAGCACTCTTGGAATACAAACTGTATCTCTTCCAGCTAAAATGCAAGTTGTGCTCCAGGAGCGCATCTAACACTGCAGTTGTTCATGGGTATTCAACCCACACAGATTAACCCCAGTTCAAAATAAAAACCACTGAAATACAGACAGCATCAATGTAAAGTTCTCAGCACCAATTCTTTTCCTCTACATACCTGCTCCTGTGGCACCACAACACTCACTAACACAGGCATTGCCCTCATCAGTATCCTCTTAAAACCCAGGGTCACATCAAAGTCATTCCCATAGATAAGGCACTATCAGCATTTCACAATGTTCCACATATGCTAGATTAGCTGGGGCTAAAAGCCAGGTTTTCCACCACCCAGAAGGCAGATTAAACTGAATGGTAGTAAGAGTTACCAATTCCAGCTGACTACCCTTCTTCTGCCCCAGAAGGTTACAAGTTTTACAGCAGGAACCTTGCATGCAATATGTATCGTCTGAATGCTTCTGGTTTACAACGTATCACGTTAAAATAAACCGCATTTAACACCAGTTTAGTTTTACGGATTGGACTACAAACTGTGGTATTTAACCACAGTCAACATAGGGCTCAAGTAGCGCATAGACTGAAACCAATGTTCTGCTTATGGAAGAGCTGAAGTTTTGGTGAGGATATCACAGATTAAATTCATCAACATTACAATTCATCAACAGCCAAACTAATCACATGGGGTGGGATTAACCTCCCCTGAGTTTAAACAGCCTTAAAGCAGATACCTACATCTGAGCTAATTATCCAAATTACCTTTGCAGTTACACAGACAAATAAGCATCTGCAGAGGGAGGTAATTTTAGCTACCCACCTTTAATTGAGATAAACTGTGTGTTGGAAATTCTCATTTTTCTCTACTAATTATAAAAAATACTGGCTCAAATGCAGACATATACACCACAGACATCAAAAGCTTGTGGTGAGAAATGACTCCCACCATTTCTGTTGTGTGAGCAATAGATCAAACAAGTACACTCTCATCCAAAGCATTAAGTGAGCCTACCAATTATACCAACCAGTACTGCAAAAGAACTGACGAGATCAGTAGTTCAAAAAATGTTTTCCAGTGAAAAAAGTAAAATAAAATCAAATAAAAATTGAAAGAAAGTAAAATAAAAGAAAATAAAATGGGATAACATTTTAATTGGAGAGGCTTTCATATATGTAGAATGGAAGAAAAAGTTATATGGAATAGGACTATAAAGAAAGAAAAAAAAAAGCTCAAATTTAAGCTCAGGAAAGATGGAAAAGTAAGTACAGTGGGCATCACTGAAAGTAAACATTTACCATGGCATAGTATAAATACCTCATTGCTGTATATATTCTAAATATAGAGAGAGAGTGATAAATACCACAGTACAGTACAGGTATTTATTTACTTTTTAATAGAATCCACTGTATTCTTTAATCACACTGAGAGCAAAAGAAAAAGGAAAAAGGAAAGATGAAACATAGAATGAGAAATGCCATGAGCAAGTAAGCCAGAAATAAAATTAAGGACTAGAAATCAGCTGCAGGGCACTAGTGCAGAATGACAGAAAGGTACAACTGAAAATTACTTCAAAAGACTGATGTTGACTGTATCTATCTAGCCTCTTCCACTAAG
Source organism: Forpus xanthops (assembly GCA_032466535.1). Lineage (NCBI taxonomy): Eukaryota > Metazoa > Chordata > Aves > Psittaciformes > Psittacidae > Forpus > Forpus xanthops. The sequence goes on along the minus strand of JASSUY010027455.1, from coordinate 16,273 downwards.
CCAGAATCAAATATATGTGTATTATCCATATTTTTTAATCAAAACTAACAACAGTAATTTCAGAATAATATTTAATAATAATTTTCTTCTGGAATATTTTTATTGTAAGAGTATAGAAGGTCTCCTTGGTATGTAACCCAAGCCACCTGCCCTGCAATGCTAGATGATATTTTATTGCCAAGAAAAAAAGAAATCACTCTCTCTCCTGTTAAAAACCTTTACTTATTTTCCAAATTAAACAAATTCAGTTGCTTCATTCCTTCACTTTTACTCCTAAAACACATGTTCTGGCTTTATAATTAATCCTTCCCATTCCTTCTAGAATGGTTAGACCATTCTTAATAAATGAGTAAAACTGGATATTGCATTTCAGACAAGGTCTCACCAGTTTCACATACAGAAGTCTCCTTTCAAAGACTGCCGCTTAATACTAATTTTTAACTCAGTGCGACTCCCTTATCTTCTTACTGCAGTGTTACTCTACATTTTATTCCTTATATTTTACCTGCTTGATTTCTTATCCCATGCCTCGCAGTTAAATTCATGTTGGTTACAGACCGCTACTCCCACTTGCCAAGTTCTAATTCATCGTATTCTCTGAAACAATCCTAACCTGTGCACGTTTATGTCTTCTGCAATTTTCAAGTGTATTCTTTAAGTGTATGCTCACACAAGTCATAACCCAAGTGCTTACCCAAAAAGGCATAGGCTTCAGCAGCAGCAGCAGCTTCAACCACCTGCCAGTTTAACAGGGAGCTTGTCAATTTTCACTTGCAAAAATGTCAGGGTGAAGAGCGTTAAAAGCTTTCCAGGGTCAAAAATATGACACTTATTACTCCCCTCTGCTACACTATGCTGGTTAATTAGTGAGTTACATAAAAAATAAAATAGATTGGTTTGACATGGTTTCTTCTTGACAAACAGACAGTTTTCATCAGCTTGGCTTTCAGTTACGCTTAGGTGAGGCATTTTGGTCCATACCAAGGCTACTGAATGAAGTCCATAGAAATTAATGAGAATTAGCACATGACTGAGATGATTATTTTCAGTCATTTGAGTACGAAAAAAATGTGGCCTCCATACTAGCTCAAGATCCCTTACAGTATATAGCAGAGTGACACGAGCTCAGGAGTACTGAAGCACAAGACAACTCTCCTTGAAAATATAAAACCAGTCATATTGACTGGTACTGATATGTCCTTTAAGCAAAAGGAAAGAGAAGAGCTGAAATTGTTAAACTCTATACTACCAAGAAAGTTAGGCATCTATTTTTCATTGGAGAACCACTACTTGTCTAGAAATAAAACGGTAAGGACCTTACAAGCTGCCACATGGTGGACTAGAATTTATAGACCTTTAACTGGGCAGAGATCCCTGAATAGACCTTGCGGTTTCAGCTACTCTTTTGGAAAAGAGTAAGAAGCAGGAAAACTGTGGCTTTTGCCTGGAAACATGAAAGTGGTATGAGGCCAAAAATATTGTTCCCGAACACTGAATACATTGCATCAATATTTAGAAGTATCTCCTGATTAGAATTTTACGTGTTTGAGCTTTTTTGCATTCAAAAGTAAAACCAGGAATAGGAATCAGCAGACATGACTAATCACATTTAATTCTGTGTGTACTCAAAGCATGTTAAAAAAAACCTTGCTGGAATATTCAGCTTTCCAAGGTGTTCTGAAACAGTACATTTATTTTGCTACTATTTAAAAGCACTGCATAAAGACTTTCTATTAGAACATAACTAAAAATCATCTATTCACTTCTATATTCTGACACGAATGGAAAAGAAGCAAGATCTTGATTGCTGAGTTTTGTTGATTGTAATATTAGGCATTACACACATTCATTACAAATAATAATCATAAATATTTATAGCTAATCACAAATTGACCAGAGCATGGGTCCTTACCTCAAATACTAGTAGTCACTGCTATGATAAAACACTTATAACTGATGCCTTTCATACAGCAGTTTTAGAGATGCTACAGAATTTCCCGGACTTTGAACAGGAATTAGCCGCAGTAACTCAAATACGTATCACAGTGAATCCTTTGAAACGGTAATCTGACATAAGTGAACTTACAGCCAGAAAGCACCCATTGATCATATGTGACTTGACACTGATAGAAACATGTTTAAATAAAACCTAAAATAAAAAAGAAAGAAAAAAAAAAAAAGACATAGTAGATGTATTAAAGGAGTTCTTGATCATTTGGAGATCCAACAGGGAATTCAGGGCAAATGTATTGTGGTATCTATCAGGCAGCCAAAATTCTGGATTTGATGAGTGAAATAGCCTCATTTTAAGACACTGTTATCTTCCTTCACTAAAAAATAAAAAAGTACCTCTGTATGGAGAGAAGATAGTCTTCTTAATGAATCACAATTTTCTAACTGCAGCAGTCGCTGTACTTATGCCAGATCTACAGTTGAGGATAAATTAATATCTAGCATTCCAATGAAATTATGTTAAAAAATAAGTACTTCATATCCATTAAAAATAAATCTTAAGATTTTCAGGCAGATATCATCATAAAGACAAAAGTTACATGGAACTATTTTTATAAATCTTATTGATGTGTTCAGACTGTATTTTGTATGTAAGCTCTTATAGTACTACTACTGATTAGTTTTTAATAATCTTTTTGATATGGAGGATGAAAAATGTCTCTGACAGCAAAAATACAATATGAACAGTTTCTGTCCTATGTTGTTAACTATTTTGGGAAGGTTTCCTTAAACTTTGAGACAGTGAGCCTTTCTGCTACTTTCCACTTTCAATTTCTTTACTTGGAGCTCCTTAGTTGTTGTTGGCATTACATCAGTAAAAGTCATACCATGGACTTATCCACTTGCTTTCTTGGACATTTCACATTGCACAATCCTTTACTAAAACCGCCAGAGAGAATAAGAGGATAAGTCAACATCAATGTATTCTCTGATGCAGTGTCAATAGCCTTTGAGCACAGGCAAAGGAGCTGAAGCACTTCCACCAACCTTTGAAGTGGAGCAGAAAAGTGGAAAACCAGAAGGAAAGCAGGCAGGTTCACTCTAAAAGAGGTGTTCTGTTCTTGGCACCCAAAGTGCTCTCCGGCCACTTCAGGGATTCCACAAACCAAAGTCCTCCACTCAAAAGGAACATGAATTGTTTTTTACCAAGTGTCCCTGAAGAGTTTTGGCAAAATGGACAAGATACGCTAAACACAGACATGAAATAAGTTTTGTCAGAAAGATCTAGGAAACTTGACAGGGCACTTTTATTCAGCACATAAAAGTACACCAAAATGTGTAACTACACTACACTAAAACATGTAAAGTACACTACAAGGCTTTCCTTTATTTTTCCTAATGCTGTTTCAATTCTCCTGACTATACTACAGACAAAAAAATCTCAACTGGAAGCTGACAGATACACATGGTGAGAGAAACTTCTACCTTCAGACTTATATAGATCACAGGACCTAAAAGCATCACAAAATAGCCAAAAATTTATTTCTATCCCTGTTCAGTCACTATGATGACATGAATGTTTTACTATTATTCATGGAAGAGCTCTATTTGCTATCCAGTTCATATGATCAAAAGTCCAGTGGTTTGCATTTAAATATAGAAAGAATCTGGCTGAGGAAAAAAACCAGAAAAATCTGAATGAGAAGTATCTACAATCATTATTAATATTCTTCTGAAGTTTTTGTGAAGTTACTGAAATGGAAAGGCAAACCTGTAAGCCTCTTAAAATATAAGGCCCCTCAGAAGTCGTAAGTCAGTCACGGTTTTGAAAGTGGTTACATAGTATCAGCATTTTCATCACAGCACTATCAATTTTTAAAATTAAGACCTTCAGAGGTATTATAACAACACGAAGTAAGAATAAATATATTTTTTTCTTCTGTAAACAAAATATGGATTCAGTACTGATTCAGATACACAACCATAAATGCTCTTAAGAACCATGTAGCTATAGCACAAAAATTACTGCACTCTGAACTTTTTGAAAAGTACCTCTAGAAGACTGTATTTTCTTCACAAGGTTTGCAAAATAAAACTTTATAGAAGCAAGGCAGAAGATTTTCAATGACATCCCTGGCATTTACCAGCCAAAAGACAACTATAAATAAGCAAAGACGTCCTTGCTCTGTAGGATATCAGTGTTCTCTAATTACGGTAATTACAAAATGCAGTGTGTGGCTAATTGCTGAGAAATACCAGGTTGAAATGCATTGCTATCTATCAAGATAGGAACCTAAACACTTTTCAGTACAACAGAGGTACATGTATGGAATATGGGTCTCACATGAGCTATTGGATTTACTCATTTATTTGGGAAAATATGCATGAAGTCACGGAGTCAGTACTAAAAGAATGATTTAAAATGGAATGCATGATATACTGTGTCCAGTTCTGGGCTCCTCTGTACAAGAAAAGACAAGGAGCTACTGGAGAAGGTCTAGTGGAAGACCACAAGGATCATCAGAGATTTGGAGCAACTCTCTTATGAGGAGAGACTGTAGGAGCTGGTCCTGTTTAACCTAAAGAAGACTAGACTGAGAGGGGATCTCAACGCATATAAATATCTCAAAGGTGGGTGCCAGGAGGATGATGCCCAGTGACAGGATGAGGAAAAATGGCCATACAGTAAAACACAAGAAGTTTCACTTCAGCATGAGGAAGAACTTCTTTACATTGAGGGTAATAGAGCACTGGAACAATCCTGTTCAAGGACGTTGTGAAGTCTCCCTCTCTGGAGACATCCAAAACCCACCTGGATATGTTCCCATGTAACCTCCTGTAGGAGGCAGGAGGGATTGGACTAGATGATCTCCAGAGGTCCCTTCCAGCCTTAATGATTCTCTGATAAATTCATTAATTAAAACTGCTTTGCAAATTTTATTATTGGTAGATTTTTTTATTATGCAGAGTACAACTGCTTGAAATATAAAGGAATTAACAACTTGTGCTATAAAAATAATGACTTCCTAAACTGTTGACCATGATAATAATTTTTTTTAAAAAAAAAGATCAATTTTCATTAATATGTTAGATTTATAAAGTCGCAATGTTGCCAATGACATTATCAGGGAAAAAAAAAAAAAAAAAAAAAAAACAAACAAACAAACAAAAACCAGAATATATTTAATACTGGCTTAGCTATCTCTTCCATACATATGTACCCCAAGTGTGTACAGGGTGTGAAGGCCATGCTGGTGTCAACAGCCCTGGGTGAGAAATGCTGAAAGCATGATACAACCCTCTGATAAGTATTGTTTGGGTGCTTTGGAAGGGCAGCAGTGAAATGTCATCCCTTTTTGCTCTCTTTCCAGTACCATTAAATTCTTGTGCACATCAAAAAAGAAAGTATTTCTCCTTTCTTCAGTAGGAAATGACTGTCTACAGCATATAGCAGAACAAACATACACAGCATGTATCTGCCATTCATTTTCATGGCACACTGTTCATCATCACCTTAAAAAGATACTTTCTCTTCCCTGTTTAAGTGATAATATTGACAATTCAAGAATTCTCTCAGCATTGAAGTAAAACATTAAGGAAAGAATGACCTAACATGCAGGCAGAAGTTCACATAAAGCCAGTGCAGAGAAGTTAATTGAATCAGTTGGACTACAGTTCCCTAAGAGCAGCTTACACGTATTCTCTTGCCAGAATCCTTCTATACAGAGAAAGAGACAGAAGGGGAGCTGGAGGATCCATATTAGACTTAAAACGCATAGATGGAACTGAATAACATCAAATTGCCAGGACCAGACAATATCCTTCAAGAATCTGGAAGAACTTGATCATGAAACTTCTGAAGTACTATGTGGTACACAATCTCTCCTAAAATGGCCTCATTACCACAGTAACAGAAAATAGACTGTGGGTAGTAATATTATAACAAGCACCCAGTAGATTCTGAGAAACTGCAGACTAAAAGCTGAATTCCATGGGATGATTCCACAGAGAACATAAAAAACTTTCTAAATACACAGATAATATGAAATTCTCCTTGAATGTACTAAACTTTGAAGGTGTCAACATGTGGAAGAGGACTAAGTGCAGTTAAGCTTCCTACAAAGTTCCTAAGTTATTTAAGAATTAATAAATGACTGAAATTAAGATATCATGAGTTTAAGAAAAAAAGTGATAAAAGACAGAAAACAGAGATAAGAATATGAAATAACTTTTCAAATTCCCTGCAAGATGTGTCCATGGTCCTCTGCTGTATACCTCCTTCACAACAGCCCAAGGAAAGGGAATGCAAGATGGTATTCGGACTTAAGTTAGTTAAAAACAAGACAGGAAAATAAAAGACAGAGTTAGGAGATTCACTAATAATAAGTGACTGGAAGATGAAATGACAGATAGCATTCAGTGTGAACACGTGAAATAATTAAAACATTGCTGGAGATTACAGACAACTATTCATACACTCTAGTGTAGTAAATGACCTCTTAGCACACTGGAAAGATCTTGGAGCAATTGTGAATATCTCTATGAAAATGTCAGCTTTAGTTCAGTCACAATGAAAAAAATAAAAGAATTTTAGAAATTATTAGGAAACAAAAAACTGTATCTGTGGTATGCCATTAAGTATGAAGAGTTTGGTTTATTCCCTTTGCATTAAAATGAAAACAGTACAACCATAGCAGATAGAACATTTTTCAAGTAAGAGGAGTAGGACTTTCCAGCTAAAAAGATGTGACCATTGAGGAAATTATTATTTCTTACAAAAAAAAAAAAATAGTTCTTTTTCCAACAATCAAAAATTATATATATAGTGTTCTGAAACTTGATGCCATGAATTCAAAGAATACAAATGGACTCAAAAGCATTCAGATTCATAAAAGAAAATTCCACCCAAGACTATTTGCCCCAAAAATTATAACAGCAGACTTTGGAAGTCCCTAAGCTGCTGATTGCTGCAAGCTGGAAGGTTTCACTGCAGAAATTTCTCTTTTCACATACTCTTATCTTATCCTTTTACCCTATGAATCTATTACTGCTCACTGATAGAGTCACAGTACTTGGGAAGATGAACTTGTCATCTGGTAAATTCAGACAGACAACCATGAGAACATTCTGTTCCTTAGACATACTTATCATGAGTAGATACAAACTAAAAAAAGAATCACAAACTAACCCAGAGGTCACAGACCCTTGCAAAAACAGATCTAAGAGTGCTTATCACTTTACCTGGAAAAGTGGAACTTGTTCATCTTATTATTGATACGAATCTAGAAAAATAACTTCATTACAAAGTGACAAAACAGGCATTTGCTTTAATTATGGACAGAAAACTAGCAGTAATACTTATGCAGCTGTATCTGTCAAAAGTTATAAAATGACAGAATAGAGGTTGCCTCAAGTAATTTATTTATGCAATAAATATAATGTGCAATATGAATAATGTACTATGATTGTGACACTAGTTTTTCTAAGGGAATCACTTTACAAAAAATAAAACATGCTTCCTTATTGAACTATCATTTATTGTTCCTTTGCTGTTCAATCTGTGGCTCCACACTGCATTTACCATTCTGTACTCAAATTTCACTCTTATTAAACAATACATGCAAACAATCAGAAATCCCATTATTTCCTCCTTCTTTCAAGCAGTAAAGGATTTGCACTGTCTCCTGAATCATCCCCTCAGTTCCCAATACTGACTCCTGCCAGCTTCCTCCATATACAATCTCCCTTACCACTCACTCACAGGTTCAGCCTTTTTGCATAGCCTCTTAGTGAATTTCTGTGCTGTTAACCTTGCTCCAAAAACTCTTGCTTCCAAGTTTTCTTTGATCAGGAAGTCATAGTTCTTCCCCCTTCCCCCTAACCACGTCTATTCATCAAATGCTCTTTCTCTCAATACCACTCATTTCTTAACACCACCTTGACCAGACTCTCATCCCCCTTACAAGCCCTTCTCATGGGTCTCTGTCCCTGAACACATATCCGTTCCTTTAGCCAGAATCTTCACACAGACCCTTCACATTCACAAATTCTAAACTCTTGCCCATCCCAATCCCTGATTCCCTTGGATATTATACCAAAACTGAATCCCATTCTCTTGAAAGCTGCTGTCCCATTCTGAGTAACAGGATATAGGAGTATCTCCTTGATACTAAAATTGTGTAATCTCTTTTCCATGCTACTTGTACTCTGGGTCGGGGGTCACAGTGGAGCACAGAAATAAAAACTCAGCAGCAAAACAACAACAATTTGTTCCAGATGTAGACTTAACACAAAGTCTAGGCCAAAGTGTACACAGTTCAGGAGGAATCTGTGAAGAATACAGCTGTCAAAAACGTAACTCCAAGGAGCATATTCAAGTTCTTTTCAAAATATGTAACGCAGGTAAATGTAGAATAACATTTAGAATGGGAAAAAGCACTGAACTAAAAATCAAAGCTACCATTCACAGAATCTTGGGGAAAAGCATTACAGTATTTTAACATAGGAAAACAACACAGGTTTTCCTATTTTTATTTTACAAAAGTTCTGGACAGCTTTTTCTTAAGTTTTCCAGAAATAAATCAACTTATGTTACTGGAAACAAGAAACTAACCTATATTATAAAAAGGTCTGATAAAGTCAGAACAGAAACATACCAGTTCAAAGATATGTGCAGACTGTTTTAAACTGAAGAAGTTAAAGAGGTTTCAGATAATGTCATTCCCTTATTTGAAGATGAAACATGGTAACTAATTCTCTAATGGCTCTTAGTCTAATATGGTAAGACTCATATTAAGTAAAACTACCTTTATTAATGGTTTAAGTAAACACAGTTTCTCCACATTTATGCTCAGTTCAATCAGATCTCCAAGCTGATAGACACCACTACAAGCTGCAAAAGACATCTACATCTTGAAACGTGCTAGTATGATCTGTCATAAGCTGACAATGTAAAGTGTCAGGGAAACCTGTGCAATATTTGGCATAAACAACGCAACCTATACTAATGCTGTTTCTCTGGTGTCTAGACAGATAAGCAAATAATATACAGTGTGGACACAGGAAAAAGATTTGTGCTTTTCTGTAGAAACAAGAGTGTAGAAGAAAAGTTGTCCATTTTTGTCAGACCTCTGGACTTCTTCAAAGCTCTAATGACTTGATTTGATTTAATTAGCAAGGACAGATAGAGTTAGCCTTGAACTATGGCTTAAAATCAAAGTTCAAAACCATGGGAGATTTAAGTTTACTAATAATAAACCAAATACACAGACTTCTTAAGGGAAAAACACAAACATAAATTATGCATTACATTATTAATCTGTATAACATGGGAACGTACAGGACTCCAGTCCAGTAACACATGCCAAATTAAATACAAGACTTTCTTGCTCAGAAATTCCATCTAACCTAGAAGCATGGGAGAGTATTCAGTTATTTTGAAAGTTCAGAGTCAGTAACTCTCCTTAGATGGTAACTTCTTAGGTCACAATCAACTACTCTGAGCAATGTAATTTTGGAAATTGAACCCTACTACTGAAGAATTGCCACTTAAATTCAGGAGAACTATGAAAGATTAAACCCACTGGTATCAGTAGAACATGATACTTGATCCACAAGTAGACATTTTTATCTCACAGTTCACCCCTGTAAAAAAAAACAAACAAACAAACAAACAAGGAACAACTACTTTAAACTGGAAAACATGAACAAGCAAGCCAAGACTGAAAGTATAGTGTGTTACAAAGTGACAGCAACCATTCTAAGAACATTTCTTTCTGTACGTCACTATCAGTTTTTCCTTACCATATATTCCATATTGGAAGCTGGTGGATACACCTGACCCCGTAATTTATTATGAAGATCCAAGATACTTTGCATATCACTGTCTGTGATAGCCCTTTTCCCTCTCTGCTTGGCGATCCACCACTCACCATCTTCATCCATGTACTTTTCCAAAAGTTCCTCTAAGAGCGTGGCATTGGGAAGGACCATTGCGGAAAGTGCTTGAGCTATGAACAGGAAGGTGGTTATTCTGATCCACTCCTGTACTACATACTTCATGATGAATGATCTCAAAATGCTCAGGAGCTAGCTCCAAGACAAAGTCTTTCTTCCAGGTCTGTTGGCTGCAAATGCATAAGAAAGAGTAATGTAATTTGGAGACTGAAATGCTGGCTTGTATGATCATACTAAGCAACAACACCTGTAGTTCATACAGTTTGCCACCGTTTTAGTGGGAGAAACCAGGATGCTACTCTGTTTTTAATCTAGTAAGTATATACTGTTGATTTGGGAAGATAGTTTATCTTCAATCTTACTAACTTCAGTCTGTTCAAGCTGTTTTATATGGTACACTGGCATGCACATTTCATTGCCTTCATGTAGGAAAGCATGCTTTTCATAGCTACTTAAAAGGAGCCAGACATCAATGAAGATTAGACTGTAGATAAGGTCTTCCAGTACTGGAATTTAAGAACAAAGTAACTTAAAAGGCTTGCATCCATTGCCAAATAACTGGAAAACACAAAGAAGTTGATATAACTATCCCCTCTTGGTGCATTTCAAAATACAACTTTGATTAAAGCTTTTTTTTTAATGATTTCCAAAAACCTAAAGGAATTATTTAACTAGAGAAAGTAAATGGGAGTTGATGAGGTTAGTCTATTCACAAAACAAAGGAAAGCAGAGATAACTCTGGAAAAGTAGTACCACTTCCAAGAACAGCATATACCAACACTGCCTATTGCATGACTGAGTGCTCTAGGTGGGAAAGACATGGTCACGCCCAAGCCATGGGTGCCTGGGTGAAAACGCGTGGATCCCACCGCACTGACCGCGCCGGACGCAGCCTCTGCGAGGGAAACAAAAAGCGGCGAAGGGGGCAGAGCCGGACTCTCTCCAGCGCGCCGCCCAGGCCCTGTTCCCTGAGGGGCTTCCGATCCCGACGACCCTCTCCTTGGCCTGGTAGCCCCGCATCCGCCAGGGTCTGTATCCCTCCGTACGCCCCGCCGCGGGGAGGATGCTGCGGGGAGCTGCCGGGAGCCCCCCACAACGCCCTTACCCCTCTGACGGCGACTGTCTCCTCCCTCCGCAGCCAGCTTTGCTCCGCCGACCACCTCCTCTCCAGGCCCGCGCAGGGGCCGGGGCCGGGGGGGGCAGGCACGGCCTCGCCCCACTCACTGCAGCGGGGAGCCGCGGTGCGGACACGTTCAGCAGCGGAGCGCGGCGAGGGACTGCCGCAGAGCGGGCTGCCGCAGAGGGGGCTGCCGCAGAGGGGGCTGCCGCTGCCTCCCCCGCCTGCCTCCGGGCTGCTGCCACCCCGAGGAGCTCCGCACTTCTCCTCCCGGCTCCTTCCCCGCCGGGCTTTTATCGCAGGCGGCGGTGACGTGCGGCGGACACCCCTCCCCGGCACCCCACGGGGCGGGACGCGCCACGCTCCGGGCACCGCGCTCGAAACCGACCCAGCATCAGCGTCCGCACCCTCAGCTGCATTGCGGGCTCCCTCGGGCCGGATGCGGCGGAACCCCCGGGAGCGCCCCCCGGGCGGTGCCTCCAGTGCGGCCGGCAGGAAGGGTCGTCTGGGACCTCTGCATCCTGCCAGAAGCTGGCCTTGGTCCCGCAAAAGTTGTTGAGCATAAAAAGTGGAGACGAGCCCCGACCCCAACCGCCTCCATCCTCTGGTAGCTGAGGAGAGGATGCTAAAGCAGCATGCTCCTACTGAGACGCAACAAGGAGAGAAAGCTGGGTACTCACACACGAGCTCTGTGAAAAGCCAGAACATGCCAATAGGGCTGGAAGTACCAAGAGAGGAATTTTACTGCGGGTTCAGACCAGCAGCATGGGATTTCTCTTTAAGAAGTAGAATTCAAAGCTTTGTAACAACCACTCATTTCTGCTTCCTTCAAAACTAGGTGTTAGAGATGTACTTTTTCATCGTGTTTCATCAAAGTCTTCCAGCCTGAATTTTGTATGTAAGAGTGCTGGGACAATGTTTCATTTTTTTAGTATAATTTGGTACATGGAACTAAGGGCAGGATTGACCAGAGTCCAGTCTTCACAGGGTTGCTGTACCAGCTTGCACAGGTTTTCTGTATTTTACTTTTCAGAAAATGAGAGGCTGAAGTTAAAATTCTCCAGAATCCAGCTGGCATCAGGCTGGCTCTGTAAATGCTTCCAAAATTCATGGGCCCAAGAGAAACAATGTCATGCAAGTAACACACTTCTTCTAACTGTACTCTCTCAGTTCTAGTTATAATTTCCCTAAAGACTTTGAAAATGACCTGTCTTGCACAATGCCATAGGTACTCTGTTATGCACTGCGATACGCAAAAATTCTTAATGCGCTATATTGGTTGATCTTTAAGACTTTTTCTTTGCAATGTTGGGAAATGGACTTATGCACCCGGGTATCAGGCACTATTACATTTTCATCCCATCAAAACCGTGTGAGGTAAAATGCCACTGTGCAGCTGCATACACAGACTACATTCGTGTTTTGTCAGGGTTTATGCACGAGGATGCCTTAACATCAGTCATTTTTGGTGTAGAAGAGTGAGTCTTGCTTACAGTCTGGCCATCTAATAGTTAGAAGAAAGGGGAAGGAAACAAAAAACTGTAACTTGCCAGAGTCTACATGTCAGATCTGGATTTTTGTAATAGTCACATCCCATTTGTCTTGCTACATGGAATTTCAGCCTCTGTAGACCTCTGAACTCTAAACCACTAAGGTACAGCTTCACCATTATCACCTAGTAAGGAATGTGTGTCATACCAAGCCATTTATTCTGCATACAGGCACAAGTGCTATTTCACTATAAAGCTGAGGAAAAGGTTTACTGTTATAGCTATTAATGGTTGAAAACAAAAACTGAAAAATTCTAAATGAGTGATTTATGGAGTTCCCATCAATCATTGGAAAACATAGAAGCTGCCCCTTTCACTCAGCTCTGGATATCTGCTGGGTTTCAAACATAATACAGATCAAGCATCTTTCATTCTGAGTATTCATCATACTTCTTAGGAAGCACTTGGTCATAGAATCATAGAATCATTGAATAGTTAGGGTTGGAAAGGATCATTTAGTTCCAACCCCTGCCATGGGCAGGGACACCTCCCAATAAATCATGCTACCCAAGGCTATGTCCAAACCGGTCTTGAACATCACCAGCAATGGGGCATTCACATCTTTGCAAGGCAACCCATCCTAGTGCCTCACCACCCATACAGTAACTAATTTCTTCCTCATATCCAATCTGAACTTCCCCTGTTTAAGTTTGAACCTGTTACCACTTGTCCTCTCACCACAACTCGTCATGAAGAGTCTCTCCCAAACATCCTTATAGGCCCCCTTCAGATATTGTAAGGCTGCTATGGGGTCTCTACACAGCCTTCTCTTCTCCAGGCTGAACAGCCCCAACTTTCTTAGCCTATCTTCAGACGGGAGGTGCTTCAGTCCCCTGATCATCCTTGTAGCTCTCCTCTGCACTTGTTCCAACAGTTCCATGTCCTTTTTATGTTGAGGACACCAGAACTGCACACAATATTCCAAGTGAGGTCTCACAAGAGAAAAGTAGAGGAACAGGATCACGTCCCTCGACCTGCTGGTCATGCTCCTCTTGATGCAGGCCAGGATACAGTTGGCTTTCTGGGCTGCAAGAGCACACTGCTGGCTCATGTTAAGTTTCTCATCAACCAACACCAAGTCCTTCTCCTCAGGGCTGCTCTGAATCCCATCTCTGCTCATCTCTGCCCAACCTGTAGCTGTGACTGGGATTGCTCCCACCCAGCTGTAGGACCTTGCACTTGTCATAGTTAAACTTCATCAGTTTGGCATCAGCCCACCTCACAAGCGCGTCAGGGCCCCTCTGGGTGGCATCCTTCCAGCATATCAACCGAACCACACAATCGGCAAACTGGCTGAGGGCACTCAATCCCACTGTCCATGTCACCCACAGAGATGTTGAACGAGATTGGTCCCAGCATCAGTCCCTGGGGGGCACCACTCATTACTCGTCTCCAGCTGGACACTGAGCCATTGAATACAACACTTTGCATGCAACCATCCAGCCAGTTCTTTATGCACCGAGTGGTCCACCTATCAAATTAATGTCTCTCCAATTTAGAGTCAAGGACGTCATGTGAGACAGTATCTAACACTTTGCACAATTCCAGGTAGATTACATCAACTGCTTTACCCTGTCCATCAATTCCGTAGCTCCGTCATAGAAGGCCACTAGATTGATCAGGCAGGATTTCCCATTAATGAAGCCATGCTGGCTGTCACCTAATACCTTGTTGTTTTTCATGTGCCTTAGCATGACTTCCAGGACAGTCTCATCCAAGATTTTGCCAGGCACAGAAGTGAGGCTGATCATAATTGGTCTTTGTCAGGTTGAAGTCCTTATTATATTGCAATGCAAGTTTTAAATTAAATAAAATGAATACTAATATAAAAAGAGCTAGGCCTCATTGGAATTGGCCTTTACCTCTTTCTTTTTGTGTTGTCAAGTAATTTATCAACAAGTGAATAAATCCTTTACATTCTATGAGCTGTGCCCTTTTTTATTTTATATATGGCTGAAAAATTGTGACCATGTGAAAGTGTCATGACTGACAAGTTATATTTTGACCTAATTTTGTGTATGTAATTAAATGTAACTGCCTGAATCTGTTGACTTAATCAGCTTGGGGAAGACCTTTTTCTCCTCTTTTGTTATTTGGAATTCTATGAAACCTCTGACATTGAAGATATAACTGCCATCCATATTCTAAAATTGTTTGCAGTAAACAGTTGAGCACCATTACATCTGAAACTAAAGCTAACTATCCTTTGCCAAAGGCACATGCAGTCAGACAGATTCAGTAACTGTTTTCTGAACAGCGGTAGCAGCAGCAACAATAATTGTCACAAGCAAAAAAAAAACACACACAAAAAAAAAACAAACCACTTGAAAGAAATTAAAAATGGGTCACCAGGTATATACTGTACAAACCCCGAGAATATGGCAGCAGGAAAACCCTAGGAAATAAGATTTTTAGGGAAAGATTATCTTCTGCTGTTTGGGTCTTCCAGGATCGAGGAGACAGAATTCCAGCAGTCATTGTAAATAAACAAAGACCTGAATGAAAAGCACTTTACTCCATCATCAATTTGTTTTCCTAATAGAAATAATACACAGGGCCCCCATGTGTGGATAATTGTGTTGAGAAAGTGTGACATGACCAAGTGAGGAAGAAAGACTCTAAAACATACATGCACATGTTTAGCAAACCTGCTAAATTATAAGAGCTGAGCTTTTAACAGAAAGCAGAAGGAGGAAGAAAAAAACAGGCCGCCTTTCTGTTAGTTTGAAACATCTTCAGTTAATATACCTTCTGCTTTGCTGCTTGACATTACAGTATCACAGCAGTACATTGATCAAAAGGAACTATTAAAGTCTGATTCATTACAGGACTTTGGTGCTACTTTCCTTTTTCTTTTTTTTTTTTTTCTTTCAAAAAATTAGGCCCACAAAAGCAGTGTTTAGTTGTTGCCTCGTCCTGTAGACAACTGATAACTAGGGGAACAGTTTTTACCAGGAAAACTGTCTGTACACCTGAAGTTCAATCCCTGGAGCTTGTACATTATAGTGTGTATTGCAAACATCCTATCAAGCATGTAAGTAAGCTCCAGTGACCTTCAAATTAGGCACCTTCCTGACTGTATGCCCTAACAGTGTGGCAAATTCCTCCAGACCCTCACAAAAAATGCCCAAGCAGGAGACTTTTAAGGGGAAATGTCTATAAGGTGGGAGACCAATTTTCAAATTTAATCCTTTCCTGATGTGGAGCAGGCTGTTGAATGCTCCTTTGCAGAGATCTAATAAGCCCAACACAGAGTGGTCTGATTTGATTTTTTTTTTTTATTTAACTGTTTCATTTTACAAATAAATATACATTGAGCTATAAAGGGCAAATATATCCGTCTGCAAATTGGTGGCTAAATGGATGAATTGTGCTCAAAGTTTTGCCGAAGTTTTTTTCCCAAAATGCCTCTGCAGTTTTTTGACTTTCTGCCTGGTCACAAAAGTCACAAAAGTCTGGTTAGGGACAACAAATGAAATAAAGAGATGATGAGTGTTAGTATTTGTGCTGTTATGGATATGGCTAGGAAGACTTTATCCAAACCAAAATTACTCCAATGTTGCAAGATCTTCTGATAGATGAATTCCCTCAGCTGAAAATGTCTTAGCCACATCCATTGCTGAGGACCCTGTGAACTGTTTTATTCCTAAGGAACACAGCTCTATTGGCAATTCAGGGACACATCTCAACCAAAAGC
>JASSUY010027452.1:0-28581 GCA_032466535.1 Forpus xanthops | reverse complement strand
TTGAACACCACCAGCGATGGAGCATTCACAACTTCCCTGGGAAACCCATTCCAGTGCCTCACCACCCTTACACTAAACATTTTTTTCCTCAGATCCAATCTGAACTTCCTCTATTTGAATTTGAACCTGTTACCCCTTGTCCTATCACTACAGTCCCTGATGAAGAGACCCTCCCCAGCATCCCTGTAGGCCCCTTCATATACTGGAAGGTTTTTTTGAGGTCCCCACACAGCCTTCTCCAGGCTGAACAGCCCCAACTTTCTCAGCCTATCTTTATACAGGAGGTGCTCCAGTCCCCTGATCATCCCCATGGCCCTCCTCTGGACTTTTTCGAACAGCTCCATGTCCTTTTTATGTTTAGGGCACCAGAACTGCACATAATACTCCAAGTGAGGTCGCTCTCTGGATATTTTGCATACTGTGTTGTATTTCATACAGTAGAGCTATTGTGTATTTATAGAAAAAGTATTGTGAGTCCTAGTTAAAGATTATTGTGGCCAAATTGGTAATTATGATACAACTGGGGAGTGCAGTTCATTAACATGGTTGCAGTTATGAGACACAGGCTTCCATTAATTTGTCTGAGTACTTTAAAAATTATGTCTGGGGAACTGTGAAATTTACTTTAGTGTTCAACAAATGGGCTAAGGGAAGCTGTGATCTGTGGCAGTAGGCACTTTGCAAAGTAGTTGGATGGATTAGACACTAAAAAGCTTCTGCCATTTAATTCTGGGCTCACAGATTAAGGCATTTTAGAGTTTAGAAGCTGTAAACCCAGATCTGCCCAGCAAGATGTCCAAGGCACAGGGGAGCCCCGAAACCTGATTCAAATGCATAGGGATAAACTTCCAGAACTCCTATTTATGTTAGAATATTTATTACTATTTTAACTTTTAATTTCCCTTTGATATCTCTCTGTCTTCCATGCCATATTTCCAGTCATTGAGAGAACAGTAAACACCTCTCTTACAGGAAAAAGGAGAGTTACATGTACTCTTTCATTCCTGTTGCAGTGGCAAGGGGTTATGCAGTGAAATAATTTTGGTTAATGATTAGAAAAACAAATTTTTACAATTCATTTTTTTACTTGTCTTCCCCCCCCCCCCCCCCAGTAATATTTAACACATTACAAGGATCTTGTAATCAAGGATTATAGTTTATTTATTGCTCTTGCATTTTTTGGGAGAAGTTGTTCCTAGAGTTACTCAGATCCTCAAGTTTTCACGCAGTGCTTCTGAAAATTAAATGTAGCATTCAAACTTGCATTTTTAAATGGTGTAAACAAATTGCCTCTAGAACTGGGGAAGAAACATCCCACCAATATGAAAATTGGCACAACTTGTAAACTGGCTTCATGCTCTCTGTTCAGGCAAAAGGTGTAAAATGCACTTGTCTAGCTGAGTAAAAGTTTTCTATTTCTGAGAAAATAGAAAGATCAGTATGCAGAAAATCCTGTAAGCACATCCATGTAATTTAAACTTTTTTTTTTTTAGGAGAAAGACTTTATTTTTCACGTACAGTGCTAACACACTGGTGGATTTATATTCCCTTTATGCCTTCACATATTAGTAACCTGTTTTGCTGTATATATTATTTCTCTTACATTTTTCATCTTCTAGCCATTCAAGTGTGCTTTATATTCAGAAAAAAACAGTAATTTAACTTCATCTAGTGGCATCAACCAAGTGAGTGATAACTGTTATTCTATGCTAAAGTAACTTTAATTTACACAAGGCTGACAAATCAGTACTATAGAGTTGGAAAACAAGCAGACAGTTTATATAACGAATGAAAACAGTGAGGTATGTCTAATGAATTTGTATCTCAATGAAAAAAATTCATTGGGTCTAAAGCCAAGAACATTGCTATAGGCAATGTATAAAGTGCTGTGATATAACTTCCAATGGTAGCTTTATGAATAAAAGGATAGAATACATTAACAGTTATGCCTATGGCTAGGACTAAACTGAATTATAAATGCATTATCTGTGGTAAGAGTTCTACTCTTTTCCTTTTCCTTATAATTGTTTGGAAATTATTTTCTTTGAAAGGAAAATTAAGCAGATTATTACAAAGCAAGCATAGTGTTCCATCTTTGACTATAGTGAACTTCCAAAGGTTGATGTGGGTAATTATCTTTTTGGAAAATGCAGATTTATTCAGTGAAATCTAGCCTAGAATGTAAAACAACCGACATGCAAATATGAATGATGACATATATGACATTGGTAATTTTAAAAAAACCATGCTAAAACAGATTAAGATTGATCAAAACCCTTCTGTGTTTTTTTGGTTTTTTTGGTTTGACTTGGTTTTGGTTTTGGTGTGTGTGCAGTTTTCTTTTTTGTCCTCTGCTGAAGCAATTTATTAGGATTCTTCATATGAGTTCCTGAGCATTAATTAGTATAGAAAAGAATGCCTTTATTAAGTGGCATTAACATATCATGCTGGGAAAGTAGTACTTACTCCTCACGTGGCCAGCGTTCAGTGCCTTTGATATCAGATATCTTATATCTTTGATATCAGAGAACCATCAGAATGGCATCCAAGACCAAAGTGTCATAGAATCATGCAGCTACTCAGGTTAGGAGGGATCGAAAGATCATCTGGTCCAGCCTTTCAGGAAGTCATGATCAGTTTTTTTTCTGCTGTCAACTTTCCATGTAAGAACTGTGAAATGTATTTCTGATTGATAGATCTCATGACTGATGAGGTTGATTGAGCTTCTGTAATTGAGGAATGAAGCCTTAACTATAAAAATACCACTTAAAGCACTGAAACAATAAGTACGGATGAGCTGAATTTGCTTCCTATAGTGAGCTCCACACTTGCATTGCTCATACTAAACTGAAGGGGTTCTTCCACCTGACCATTACTTTCTGAACTGAAATATTATGAGTGCATGCAATTATTCCGGAATAGTTTCAGATGTTCTGGAGTACTTGCATTATCATTGACTACATTTGTTATTTTTTTTTTTACTTCTAGTAATACTTAATGTGTCATCATTTTCTGAGTTTTGCAGTTTTTCTCTTCTGGTGGTTATTTTATCAGCAATACCTAGTTTATCTATATTTACTTGTCTTTATGTGTACATCTTTTATATACAATTCAAAGATCTTCTTTAACTGCTTCTCTTTATTTTGCATTCTGTCAAATAAAATTGATAGAATTCATAATTTATGCTTTTCTTGCATCTCCCCATCTTCCCACCCATAGATATGTTACTTTTTTTTCTCTCAAGCTTTCTTCGGTGTTACTGGTGAAACTGGTTTTACTTAACGTCTTTTACTTCCTTTATGCGTTTCTCACAACTTAATATTGTCTCTCTGTCTTCATACCATTCTTTCTTTCCTCTTGGATTCTGATAGTCATGAAAATTATCATGGCTGAAAAAAGATTCTTTGCTATGTCATAGAATGGCAGTATTTCAGACGGCGATTTTGCAGATGTGTGCGTGAGCAACAAACCTCATTGAAGAGCTTCATCTCATCAGAGAATATTGAACAGCTGTTTTCAGTCTGACCACAATGGAAAATAGAACCAGTCAATGAAAAATTGTGTTTAGTAGACACTATGAATATTTTTACAATGAAATAATGAACAGTAGGAGCTGATGTGTGATGAGTTTCCACCTTTGACAGAGGATGTGTGCTTCTGGCGCACTAAGAAAATTCTGCCATCCAGGAAATTCTTTTATTGCCTGCAGATTTGGTAAGATCTTCTCCACTTTTCTGATCAGAAAGGTGAACTTCAATTTGCTACAATGGGCAGTGAGACTAGAAGGGATAAGCCTTAATATGCCGTGAACCAAACTAAAGAAAACTTCCTTGTCCCAGCTTGGTCAGATAGTCTCTGCCCGTAGATTTTCTGGTCTAATAAAGATTAAAACTCTTCTTTTAAAGTGCTTGTAAGCTTTAAAAAGTGTTTTTTTTAAGAAAAAAAAAATATTTTAGGTTCTCTAGCCGTATCTCCCTGAGAAGGGCTTTAGCTCTATTTATTCAGTTCTCTTAATTACAATTGTTATTGTAATCAGTAATTTTTTTACTGATCTGACATTGATGGCAGATGCAGTCATGAAGTGTCAGTGCAAGCATTATTATAAGGGAATTGGGACATAAAGCTGCCACTTAGGCTGTATTTTAGGTAGGAGCTTGTGTGTGGTGGAGGAGGTGGTGATGATGGCTTGTTACTTTTGAGTTTGCAGGCGAAAGGGCAGTGATACCAGGAAAGCAGCATGTGCTGACACTGTCCTTCCCTCCCAGCCACACCATGAAAACAGGAGGGAAGCCATCTGGTAGGAGCTGCAGCTGCTGATGCTTTTTGTGCCTGTGGCTGTGTTGTCCTCTGTATCCAGCCAGCTCTGGCACAGTATGGAAAGTATCAGGGCACATAGCTGGTTGTAACTTTACTACTGTCTGCCTGGCTTCCTTCCTCACTGAGGTGGTTGTATCTAAGGATTGTCTCCTTCATACATTCATATGCACCATTACTTGCTTAAGTTATTGTGCTGAGGTATAAAACAGTGGTGGTAGTGTGGCCTTTTTATACAGTAAGCTAATAAACTTGCCTCACAATTAACATTTCTTTTCCTGTGCTTTTATCTTATTCTTTGGATTTCCTGGCTATGCTATATGTGATCCCTTCAAAACCTCTTGCCAATGCTACTAAAACAAAGATGATAAATTGTCCAATGTCTTTCTGTGTACTACTTTATGGCATTCTGTTCTTTTAAATGATTTATTAGCAGAGAAATTGCAACGAAAGTGTGACTCTGGCTTCTTTGAAATGTCCATCTTGACAATTTATGATCTTTCACAAAATATTTATCTTGTTTCTAAGAACAAAAATTAACTAAGAGACAGATTTTATATTGCTTGAGTTCATGCTGCTTTTACATGTTTCTCAGTAAAAAGAGATTTGAACCCAGCTAATTGAAGTTCAGTCAGCCCAGATGAAACATTAGGATGCCTTCAGTTCTAAAGACAGCATAAAATTGCTGGAGTGCAGAATGGGTGAAGGAGGTTACCACTGCAGCTGTCTAAAATCTCAGTATATTACAAAGATTACACAGTGGAACCTGGCTCATGTTGGTCCTTGATATTTCAGTGTCTCTATCAGAACTCTCTAGAGCCCATTTTAAATGTATTTTGAATCTTTATCAGTTCCTTTGAACATTGTCACAGTTATTTTGGTTTCTACAGAGCAATGTAGAGATTAAGTTTTGATTTCTTTAAAAGATATTTTTGGCTAATCAATATATTCCCATGTCTTTATCATAGAATCATAGAATTGTTTCCATTAGAATGGATATTAAAGATCATCTAATTCCACCCCCACTGCCATCAACTAGACCAGGTTGCTCAAAGTCCCATCCAACCTTGCCTTGAGCACTTTCAGGGATGAGCCTTCCACAGCTTTTCTGGGTAACAAGTGCCAGCGTCTCACCACCCTGATAGTGAAGAATTTCTTCCTAATGTCTAATCTGGTGTACCCTCTTTCAATTTAAAGCCATTCCCCCTTTACATGCCCTTGTAAAAAGTCCCCATCCACCTTGCTTGCAGGCCCCCTTTAGGTACTGGGAGGCTGCTCTAAAGTCTCCCCAGAGCCTTCTCTTCTGCAGGTTGAGCAAGCCCAACTCTCAGTCTTTCAGCGTACACTTCAACAGTTACTGCTGACACAACAAAGAATTTTGCATCAGCTTAATGAATGCAACATTAAAACACATATTAAGTGGGTGCGAACTATGTGCAGAATCAGCTTCCATTTTTTACCTGCAACTCTAAAGTTAGGGCCACAATGATTCCAAAAGCAAACTCCTGAATTTTGATGAAGCCAAACTGTATATGGAAAATTTGATCTAAGAATCACCTTTAAAGAAAAACAAAAACAAGGCAACAGCTGCTTGTTGGCAACATGGGCAGCGGGATTGAGTGCACCCTCTGCAAGTTTGCTGGTGGCACTAATCTGTGAGGTGCGGTTGATATGCTGGAGGGAAGAGATGCCATCCAGAGGGACCTTGATAGGCTCAAGAGGTGGGCCTGCGTAAAACACAAAGATAATCAGATGGCTGGAGTTTTATCCTGGAAAATCCTCTAAAATTCCAGCATTTTATGGAATTACAACCTCGGCATGGATATAGCATGAAATCACAGACCGTCTCATTGTCACTGGTAAACTCAATAGCAAGTGAGGACACAAAGCTGTGTTAATTGAGACTGTGTCTGTTAACTAACTTCGTCACTGTTTTACTTGCTGGTACTGAGCAAATACAGAGTGGTGATTTGACCCAGATAATTTTCACTTCTGTACCTTTCCAGATCTCGTTAGTGTGTTGTCTTTAGGCCTTCTTTCCTTTCTCCTTTTCTCCCATCCCCGAGCTATTGCTTGGTCCACTCGGTTCAGGAACAGGTTGGATTTTTGAGCACACTGTTCAGACAGAGAAAATGTGCCCATGACCTGTTCAAGGAGTGCTCCTTCATAACCTTTATGCCAGAGTGTTTTGTGATGTGTTAGTTCACCTGGTGCAGAAGATAAGGTAAAGCACCTTTAAAAAATTGAGCCTTTTAAAAAATAGAAGTTTTGTTAGCTTTAACAACAACCAAGCAGAACATAAGAGAGCATTTGCAGCATCTGGAACTCAGATAACTTCAGGAATGAAATGAAATGTTAGTTATTTTTCCTGCCTATATGTTTTGGCATATCAATAGATTTGTTCCTCAGCAAAAAAACTTTACCTCAACGCACTCTTATGCCTTTTGTATTTCTATTTTTCTTCTTTTCAAATATATTCCTTTATCTTAGCAACCGAAGCCGATTTTTAAACAAAATGTGTTTCACTGTCATTCTCCCAGAAGTTTTACCCAGTTGTAGCTACTTGTAGTTCTCCTGTGTGTGCCTCGTCATGGACTATTCTCCCTCGTCCTGCAGAGAAATCATGTTCTGAGTATTGTATTTTGCATAAACCTCATTATTCCATAAGCAGTCTCTCCTTGTTTTTTCACTGAAGCTGCTCACTACACCTGTCCACTTCCAGATTTTTCCTCACACATTGAATGGTGGTGATACAAGGAAAGAAAGAGAGAGTAACACTGAAGGAGGTACAACAGCTGTGAATGAAGTAGCCTTCAGGAAATCCTGCCAATGGTAATAAACCAAGCTCTTTATAAATCACCACTTTTCTGAGCAGCTAATGCCAGCAGAAGATGCATCCTAAGAAAAAAGAAAGTATAAAAAAAAAGCGTACACCCCCCACCCTCCAACCCTTTTATAGGTTCATAATCTTCCTGTATTTCTGTTCCAGCTGGCTTAATTTGGCTGTCTCTATATCTCAGGATTTTCCTTCTGGGAGAAGTTATTAGTCCAATTTACAAGTAGGATTGTTGAAGTTCCTCATTCTGTTTCTATTCATAGCCAAGTATAAATTCACAGATTTTTTGTTTGGAGAACCATGTTTTCACAGCACAAATCAGCACAGTTTGTGATGTGGCTTGAACCTAAGTTTTTCTCCACATAAGAAGCCTATGGAGCAAAATTGACTGTTTCTAGCATCTGGGGGACTTCCAAGACCACATTCCAGTAATCATGTGAAACAGATTCTTGGTGCACATAAATCGTGTAGTCAACAAGAAAATTACTATTACATTTCAGTTTCCAGATAATTCTCTGTTAACAATTTTATAGCTTATCTGTGGTTCCCACAGTCTTGTTTTTTTTTTCTTTTCTTTGAATCTATGCTTTAGGTCTTAACTTTGAAACTATATACATTCCCTTTTATTTCCAATAATGTTTCCCTGGGAAAAGGGTAGATCATGCTTTATTTAAGCATTAAATGCTTAATTTGTGTTCTTCTGCTTGTAAATAATTAGAATTTGTCGGAATACAATAGCAGAAAAGGAGACAAATACTAAAAATAAAAAATATTATCTTTTCCCATTGTAATGCTTTAAAAATAAATAGAAAAACTTTTCACATTAATTTCAAAACCTCAAGAAATTTTTTATATTGAAAATTTCTTCAAATGCATTACGTAATCAAAACTTAGGAATTTATTTTGTTATTCTTTAGTTTTTGAAAGATTATATGTTTTATAAAACTTGTTATCTATTTTTTGGGTGAAATTTAGCACTATCATGACACCACTTTTTATCTCACATATTTTCCTGTGAATGGTAGACATTTTCATGTTTCTCCAACCTTTAAATGTATATTAACACTGCTTCTTACACCTGAGAAATCAGAATATGGCTTTTGGCTGGCAGAAAAAGATAAAAATACTGGCTCTTGTTCACAAGCCTCTCACAGAAATGCAGTGGTCCTTTCTAGTTTATTTTGTCTATGTACTGGGTAAGAAGTGTTGGGAAGCAAAAGTTTTGGAAAGTTTTGGTTACCTTCCTTGTAATACCATTTTGCCGGAAATAAGGATATATTTGATTTTCTTTCCTTTTGGACCTTTTATAATACACCTGTGTTCATACACCTGTACTTCAGTTGTTGTGGGGTTTAGGTAAGACAAGAAGTGGTTTATCAGCTTTAGTATTGCTGTTGGGTTTTTGAATTCTCTTTTTTTTCTATTTTTAAATGAAAAGCTAAAGTTTTTCACATTGTGACTTCCAGTTTTAAGACCAGTAAATATATCTGTTCCTCTACTTTGGCCTTGTATCTCATGGGAGTCCAGTAATACGACAGCATTCCACTGGGTGTTGCAGCATTCACAGAATACAGTATAGGGTACTAACAAATGAATTGGGATTCTCAGATATTTGCAACATGATGAGTTGCAGCATTGCTTGTGGCTGGCAGAATAAGGCATGAAGCCACAGAGTGAGTAAAAACAGCGAAATGTAATACTGAGCATCAGTTGCATACCCTGCACAAACGGCAATCTGAATATACGTTGGTGAGAAAGTAACATCTGACCTTCTGATTCAAAAGTACATTTGAGCTAGCTTTTGTCATATTTGCATACAAAATGTGGGTGTATTTATAGGCCTGCTTTATATACACCTGTGCCATTTGGTTTGATATGGGACAGAAAATTGACTTCATTATAAGTGGCTGACGTTTGTATACCTTTTGCACGCTTTTCATAAGGACTGGAGCAATTCAGATAAATACATTTGTATTAAAGAAAATGAGTTTGATCTAAGACATGCCAAAACGCCCTTATTTTGATAGCTTTATCATATGGAAATGAAAAATACAGCATAGAATCTCTGAAGTGTGATCTCCCTGGAAGTGAGCGCAAAGCCAGGGTATAGTTGCTGGAGCTTTGCACAAACATTAAAGCAGACTTCAGGTGGAAAAAAAAGTGAAATATGTGGACAGGATGGGTCAATATCTGGTGGATGAAGCACAGACATACATGCAGTGAGGAAGAGGCTGAGTTGGACTGGGTGAGATGGTGAGAGTCAGGGCAGATCTTGCCAAGTTCAGCTAGCAGGACTGGAGGAGGAGCTGGTATCTAAATGTGTGGACACAGTCATGAGGGAGGAGAATTGGCTTTTTGTAATTAACTGATTTAATACTTGATCTATCTCAGGTCCCTTCATTCTAAAATATTGACAGGAACCTTTAATTACCTCACACAAGTAGTAATTGGCCCTAGTTTCAGTGATGGTTCCTTAGGTATTTACTGCATATGGTTGTACTGTAAAGGCAGGTGAATTAAAAATACGGATGCTCCTTTTTGCAGTTGTATAGATGGTTTTGTATCTATATTTAGTTCAGTTTATGCTTTTTATTTTAAATATATTTCTGTACTTAAATTCTGATACTAAAATCTGAAAAGATGATTTTTTAAAAGTTAATAGAACTGCAGAGTTACATTATTTTTTCCCTATATCATACTGAAATTAAAACATTGCAATAGCTACAGTTATTCCAGAACTGAGCTTTATAGGGAACCACAGTGTAATATCCATTCAGAATAGCTTTGTTTTACAGTAAAGCACTAAAGCTGGAACTTGACTCATTTCTGATCAGTACCTAGGGACTAGGAAGCTCATTCAGAAATCCCCTGGAAAGTAATGTGCCAATTCAAGAAATAGAAATCAAATATATCTATCCACCAGCAGAGTTCTTCATAGTCATGAATTGATTTTAATGTCAGCTCCAATTTGTTCTTTAGATTTTTGAGGCATTTCCCAGCAGAGAGGACTTCAGTGATTTATTTTTTGTTGTGAACTGAGTGTTCAGTTTTTCCCAGGTAGCAGTTATTCACTGCTCTTGAGATTTGTTTCCTACTGTTCTGAAGCATGTCCTGTCTTTTGCTTTGGCTGGAAATGTTGCTCAGTTGAGTGTGATATTCTTTGGGAAAAGAGGAGGAGAAAGGAGTGTAGGATAGCTTTTCTGAAATCTTGACAACCTGTTGCACAGATGTCTTCATTTGGGCTATCTATGGACAGAGGAAGCTCCTCCAGGAATACTTTTGTGTACCTGTAGGTTTTGCAGTTGATTTTACTATTTACTTTGCAGAAGTTTCACACTTTTTCATTGTGCTTCCAGTAAACACACACACAGAAGCATATTTTGTGATGTAACATTTGATTAATTAAATATGCAGAAACTCTAATAAATACTTAATTTATTCACCTTGCTACATCATTTATTTTAATAGATTTTCTTAGATATATTTTAGCCTCTCTGGTTAAAATTGAATATGTAGCTCTTTGCTTTACAATTTAGTATGTAGCCCTTAGCTTTCACATCAGAGAATTGTTTTCTCCCATCCCTTAGTTAAATAATCTTTAAGAACCCTCAGTTTAGATTCAATTAAGTAATTCCTTTTTTATAATTAAATTATGAACCACCATAGTGATCAAGTAAATACTATCAGAAGTTATGTCTGAAATATTTTACTATGAGCCTGATGCCAATTCAATGACTGTATCTCAGGTAATCAAATTACTTTTACTATGATGGGTAATAATTTGATGCAGTCAAGGATGACTCTGATTTGATGCTAAAACACCTTAATCGGGATGCGCTGTGTTTTCTTTGTCTCTATTGGTCAACTATGATTATCAAAGTCACCACTTTTCTTAAAGCCATTAATTTCTTTATTGCAGCAATGTTCCACAGAATGACTACATTAAACTGCCTTCCTCCTGCTTCCATGCAATGTGATAGAAACATCCTTTACTTAAGGAAGGAAGGAAGAGCAGATTCAGTTCCCATCAAAATAACTGTGTTGCCTGCTGCCTGTGTTTAGTTGATCCTGAATATATTTCCAGTGAAGTAGCAAACATTTGATTTCAGCTTTGCGTAACTGCATAAACATCTTCATGACCATGAATTAATGGAATACATTGAATATCTAAGGTTTCTGTGTGGGAATTAGCAGGGGTAGGGCAATTTCTTTTAGACTAAGGATTGCTACTAATCACTGGAGTGCTCTGAGCATGTGTGCAGTACAAAATGCTATTGCTGCCTCTCCTGCCAGATCTCAGTTCTACTCCAGCATAGCTGTACATCGGAGGGAGTAATTTTCTATATTACAAGGAAGTGTTCTTGTTGCTTCACTGCTGAATGAGGTTTCACTTGAATTTTTTTATTTCATTACAAAGTTTAAAGGGGCTGAGGTGCAGCCGTGTCCTTCACTCTGCAGAATTTCTTTGAGTAGGGAAGGAAATAGGACCTGTATTGCATGAAAATTAGTGTTGAGTCTTACAGACTGGCTTGTTTTTTTCCACATTGCTTGTCTGCTCCTGTCCCTGAGTCAGGGCCAGGCCTAATCTGGCCTTTCACTGTTCTGTGTTTTTCACGTGCTTTGAAATAATTCTATACATTGCTATGTCTATTTGAAAGGCTCACATCTTCAAACCATTAAGTTTTGTTTTTTTTTTTTTTTTGGCTTGGCAAAAAAGTTTCTAAACATATAGGAATGGATTGCAACCTGTATGCAGCAACTGATTCCTATCCCATCCTATCTTTCACAGCAGCAGGATTGCTGAAATATGAGCATTACTTTCAAGCTTAGCTTTACTGTTTTGCCACACACCTGTTTTGAAAGTGCATTATACTTCAAAGTATATTATTTGAAATATACACTTCAGAAAAGAGATGAAACAAGCCCTAATGTTTTCTGCTTACTTCTAACTACTCAAAAAAAAATGTTAGGGTCGCATAGTAATGAAGACGTCATGAGAAGCATGTAGGGCTGTGTTTTGACTTACAGAATGTGAGGAGTATTGATCGAGGACAAGATTACAGAGGAGCACTTACATTATTCAGCATGTAGTTGAAAGGAAGCAACACTGCAATTCCAGGGTGACCTGTGAGACCACTGATGAGATAATGCTACAAAAAGAGGTTTTGGAATACTTTCAGTTTATAACTGGATTATGTTGTGGGATTCAGTGGTACATAAATAAGACCATGTAGGAAAGCTGTAACATTTGTATCTTATCCAAAAGGACAGATATAACAAGGATAAAATACTGTTAGTGTAGGGTAAATGTGCTTTTAGTTTGGTTTACTGTCTGTGCAACATGCAAGTAAGATTTTTAAGTCATGTGGAAGTTTTTCCCTGCAGTATTTTGTTAGAACATTTGAAAACACTTAGCTCTATGCTTCTTCAGGAGGTATCCTGATTGAGTAATGAATGAATTTAATGAAATTCGTTTAGATACATGCTCAAATGGAGTTGTATGATTATTAGTTATTGACTATCACTTATGCCTTAGTAATGTTTTAAAATTCTGTGCTTCTGCTGATGGAAGGTTATTTTGGGATATGAAAACCTTTATGAAATTATTTGCAGACTTACCCACTCTTTACAGAAATACATTGTTGTATGCTTCATGTTTGTAATGTAGTAATTCCTGAAGAAAAATATTTTGAAGCAAATCATACATTAAAGATGGCTTACAAGACTGCCTTAAAAAGCCTTTAAACACATTTAAAAAATATCCTGGTGGAGTAATATTTTTCTTGTCATATTTGTTGAGGCTAGGATGGTAACTGGTATTTATTATTCAGTAGGACTGACAAATAACGATCTGTGATACATTTTTATTATGTTCAGAGCAAGATTCTTGCTCAGTGGTTGTAGCTACAATTTAATCAGTAAAGAATATAAATTTGCTACTTTGACAGCCTAATGATGTAGGAAACTCTGAGGAAT
This sequence comes from Forpus xanthops, assembly GCA_032466535.1. Lineage (NCBI taxonomy): Eukaryota > Metazoa > Chordata > Aves > Psittaciformes > Psittacidae > Forpus > Forpus xanthops. The sequence goes on along the minus strand of JASSUY010027452.1, from coordinate 15,455 downwards.
AAGCGGTCAATAAAGAGATAAATGCTTACTGATCATATCCTTTTTCAAAGGAAAATCTTACCTCCAGTGTATTGGGTAGGTTCTTATTTTGCCGGTGCAACAGATACCTGAAATTCAAAGTAGTACAGCCTGTTGATTTAAAAAAAAAAAAAAAAAGGCAAGTTTAACCATGTAAACAAACTTTTACTTTGCATAATACTTATAATTCAAAAGGTTGGCCGTATCACTTGAACTGTGAAGTAGGTGAAATCATAGAATTACAGAATCATAGAACAGTTAGGGTTGGAAAGGACCTTAAGATCATCTAGTTCCAACCCCATTGACAGGGGCAGGGACACCTCCCACTATCTTGTTTTGCTCGTTAGTTTGTGTCTAATATGCTTAATTTGTGTTGTAAAGAATATACATACATTGTAAAGGTACTTTTCTTATTCATTCCCTTTTTTTTTTTTTTTTTTTTCAGTAATTTAAATGAAAAAGCATTTTTTCCATTCTTGCATTTGACTGTGGTTTGTTTTTTGTTCAGTTGGTGTTTTTTGGGGGGTGTCATTTCTTTTTTTGGTTTTTTTTTTGTTTGTTTTTTTTTTTTTGGCATGCGCAGCCTAAGTATATTGCACCCTTAATTACCAAAAGTTTTGTGTATTTCCTTCCAGTATTGCTGAATAGGTAATTTGCTCATGTACTGTAAAAGAAGCATGGTGACTACTTTATCTTTTGTTTGTTTTTTTTAAGCAAGTGTGCAGGTCTGCTCCAAACAGAACAAGGAGGACTTTGGCTTCCAGTTTCTCAGGGTCTTTTTGTCATCTGAGGACATTTGGAAACAATGGAGTGTCATTTTGGGAACAACACTGTTATTTTTAGAACGGAGCCGAACAGAAACAAATAAAAGTTTTGTGAGAGTGTAACTACTGCCTAATAAATGAAACATAAAATGAGTTAGTGGTGGTGTCTTACAGTGCAGCAAAGACTGGGTGAAAGTGAAATTAGTATGTGTAGTGCAAGAAAGGAGTGGGAATTGTAACACATACTAAGTATCTTCCTATATTTGAGGCCTGAAGAAGAAATTCTTGTCTGCAAGGGAAATAATTAACACCTTATATTGCAACAGCTGTTCTTAATAGGAACATATCCAAGAAGGCTTAAGTTGATAAAGTCAAGGTGGTTTATTGACTATGGCAATTGTATGTAATGCATAGGCTCTGCCAGTCCTGGCAAGCTATTCATCCACTGGTTTTGCCAGAGACCAGAATGCAGTCACATACTGGTAGTATGCAGTTGCATACTACTCACTTTGCTGAAAGGGTAAGTCAATGAACAATATTATCAATGCCCGTTTTGTTGACTTGTCAAGAAACATGCAAAATGTTCACAGTTACAGCGTCAAATACAAAAACAAAAACATATTTGTAGGCATTTTGCGTTAGGCACCATCTGGACCATATGTGATTTTAGGTTTGTAGTAAAACAGTACTTAGGATTTTACAACTGGACATTCATGGAAATTCAATGCAGAATTTAAAATAAGGCAGGAAAGAGGCCTTTGCTCTGTCAGAAGCAAAATAACTTATTAATTATCAGTCATCCAAATTTGTTTCTGATTCAGAAATTGTACAGTTTCCCACCGTGAGTACTTTTGAATATAGTATTAAAGGGTTACGCTTGGTAACTTGCTTTTAATTATATGACTTCAGGGGCTATTTAGTTGTTTAGGCCAAGTCCTCTTCTCAGACATAGTGTACTGTGTATAATATACAATATACAGTAGTTAGTGTGCAGTAAGTATATGTCAGTGTAAGGAGGGCAATTCAGAGCACCCAAATTAAACTCCTCAATAAGCTCTGAAAAAGTCTCTCTGTGTCTTCTGTTTTTATAAAGCAGCTTTAAGAGTGTAGTGATCTTGCTTACTCTTGTTTCATATTCTGAATACTCTTGTATATGTTTTCTTGGGAATATGCTGCTTAATTAATCCAATATAGGTGAACACAAGGTTCATCCCAACTGGAAAGAAGTGGTGCAGGAAGGCCAAGAGACCTCCTTGGATGGATAAGGAGATACTGAGGAAACTTCGAAGCAAGAAAGAGGCTAATAAAACATGGAAGAAAGGACAGGCAGCCTGGGAGAAATACAGGGATGTCATCCACGAAGCTAGGGACCAGGTTATGCAAGTTAAGGCCTGCCTAGAATTAAACTTGGCTAGGGACGTGAAAGATAACAGGAAGGGATTCTATAGGTACTTCGCAAATAAAAGACAGACTTGGGACAAGTTCCCTCTCCAGAAGCTATCAGGATAGCTGGCTACTCTGGATTTGGAGAAGACTGAGGTTCCTAATGATTTCTTTGCCTCAATCTTCACTGGAAAATGCTCTGACCACACCACCCAAGTCGTTGAAGTCAGATGCAGGGACTGTGAGAATAAAGACCTTGGCCAAACTGTAGAAGAGGATCTGGTTTGAGACCACCTTAAGAAACTAATGTGCACAAGTCCATGAGACCTGATGAAATCCATCCGCGGGTCCTGAAGGAGCTGGCAAATGAAGGTGCTAAGCCGCTGTCCATCATATTTGAAAATCATGGCAGTCAGGTGAAGTTCTCAATGACTGGAAAAAGGGAAATATAACCCCCATTTTCAAGAAGAGGAAAACGGATGACCTGGGGAATTACAGACCAGTCAGTCTTCCCTCTGTGGTTAAATTTCACAAGGTTGGCATCAGCCCACCTCACAGGCATGTCAAGATCCCTCTGGATGGCATTCCTTCCCTCCAGCATGTCAACCGAACCACACAGCTTGGTGTCATCAGCAAACTGGCTGAGGATGCATTCAACCCCACTGTCCATGTCATCAACAAAGATGTTGAACAAGACCGTCCCAACACCAATCCTGGAGGGATACAACTCATTACTGGTCTCCAGCTGGACATTGAGCCATTGAGCACAACTCTTTGAGTGTGGCCATCCAGCCAGTTCTTTATCCACCAACAGGTCCACCTATCAAATTGATGACTCTCCAACTTGGAGACAAGGATGTCATGTGAGACAGTGTCAAATGCTTTGCACAAGTCAAGGTAGATGACATCAACTCCTCTGCCCCTGTCCATCAGTTCCATAGCCCCATCCTAGAAGGCCACCAGATTGGTCAGGCAGGATTTCCCCCTTGTGAAGCCATGCTGGCTGTCACCAAGCACCTTGTTGTTTTTCATGTGCCTTAGTATGCCTTCTGGGAGAATCTGCTTCAAGATTTTGCCAGGCACAGAGTTGAGACTGACTGGTCTGTAGTTCCCTGGCTCATCCATTGTCCCCTTCTTGAAAATGGGTGTTACATTTCCCTTTTTTCATTCATCAAGAACTTCACCTGACCAGCATGATTTTTCAAATATGACGGACAGTGGCTTATGGGTACTATGGCATGAAAGGAAACTCAAACCCATAGAAGGAGCGAAAAAAATGAAGCTTTGGGTGTTTTTTTCTTTTTTATTTTTTTGTTTGTTTGTTTTCTGTTTGAAAAGGAATGAAGTACGATTTACTTAAAAGAGCTTAAAAGTGTTTTGAAAAAGTCTGGGTTTAATACAAGCCATGAAGAATGGCATTGGAGAGTACAGGGCATTGCAGCCGCAATAAAAGACAGGAAGCCTGTAAGAATGAAAGACACAATGATATGGTTGGATGAGTAACTAAAAACTGGGTATTGTCATGTCAACTGAAATACACCAGGCAGTGTTCCAGTCTGGAATCTCTGCTTTAATCATACAGAATAATTAAAATTTGGGAGCGATCATGTTTCAATCCACGTCTCCTTAAATAGTGCCTATTTGGGAAGGTGCTCAACCCTCAAGTTTGAACACATGCATTTTTCAAGACAACAGTACTAAACTGTAAGGCCAGTTAAAAACTCACAAAACCAGTAAAACTCTCATACAATATTTTTTAGATTTGCATGACAGATTCAATTTAGTTGTGCTGAGTTAATGGTAGAATTGCTACTACTGCTGAGAAAATGTTGAACTCTGCTCTGTACCTGTTTGCAATTGCTTGGTCCTTAATAATGCTGGTGATGTTTCTGGGGCTACTATATGAAGAAATTATATTTCCTAAAACAGTTTGATGGCAGAAACTCTAACTTCTTGGAACACCATTAACTGAAAATCTGCTGCCCATATTTTACACACAGTACCTCGAGGACACCAGAAGCCCTTGCTATGCATGCTTATGTTCCTTGCTGGAAGGATGCTGTAAACACAGCTCCGAAAGACTTCCTCTGCTTCCTCTTCAGTGTTTTATGTCTAGCATGTATGGTAGAGTATCTTTAGAAACATCTGACAATTCAGAATGAAATAGGGATTACTTCCTGATAATGCATAACAGAAAGTAGTTTATACCTGGTATTTCTTAACTGTTTGAACATATGATTGGTTTTGCAGAATCAGACTAGGCTATCTAAGCCAATTCAGTCTCCTTTCTGCTGGATGTTGTTACCCTGGCAAAGTCTGTGTGTGCCAACTTCATTTATGCATTTGCAATGGACAACTAATCAGTTTTATGTGCTCCCAATCTGTGAGAATACAATAGATAATGTACCCTCTCATACCTGCCAGCTCCCATTCAATTTTGTGAGCACAAGGGTTCTCAAATGTTTATACGGTTGATCACATTTCCATCCAGACTGCTGTGTGGGCCACCTGCCCCTTCTTTGCAAATATATTCCAGGAGAATTAGAGCAACTGACTCCTGAGGGATGTCTTTACTCTAGTTTATGGAGTGTTTATTGAAGGTCAGCAGCTGGAAATAAGAAAAAACAGAGCAGCATAATATTACTTACCTGTCTGTGAAGCACAAAGAGATTAATAGATCACGTGGGCCTGACCCACTGTGCAAGGCAACCTCTGACCGTTCTCCAGCAGTGTAATTAAATTGAATGTTCTGTTCTTCATGAGTATGTGAGAAAAGGAAAGCAGAAATGATGATCTGATGCCTATCTAGAGATTTGTTAACAAGTAAGAGAAAGCTCATACCTTTATGGCAAGTTAGAGCAAAGACCAGAGCATACAAGTTGATAAGGCATTGCTGTTAGACTAACAACCACCTTGTGAAATGTACACAGGCTCACCCTGCTTCCACCACAATGTGTGCCAGCAATTGTCTCTATTTGATTGACTTTCCAGCTGACCAGCATATTTGTTGACTCTGTGAAACTGCTTCTCATTTTGGGCTGGTGACCATCACTGTTCAGAAAAATGGACTGTTCTTAAGAGAAAATTTTGTGTTCTGATTAATTTGCTATTTGATTTTCAGTAAGGATTCTTTGGAAGTCCTTTCACACGCAGTTGGACATTGAGGTATGTGCGTAGCTTAAAATGTGAACAAAACCCTCCAAACAATTACTGATTGAGAACTTTTATCATTGAGATCTTAGCAGAAGACAGGTTTGTGAAAGTGCTGTGCTCAGACTTGAGCAAGATTATACTTGCAAAATACTTTTTAAATTAATAGTAAATATTAAATTAATGAAATTAAATATTAAGTTTTTAATACTAATCAATATGAAATAATAGTTCTCTTTTCCATAGTTACTCTATGTCCTACAAACTTTGTTTTCATTTAATACACTTGAGGATTGCTTAGTATTGTTTAGGTAGCTAAGTGTGATTGCAGTGACTTGAAACACTATCTTCTAAAGATGCCCACTTGAGTCTGTGGACTCCCTGTGGTGGTGGTTTAAATTACTGTCCTGTTTTTTGGCTGGGATAGACTTAATTTTCTTCTTGGTAATTAGTACAGTACAGCTGTGTTTTGGATTTAGTATGAGAATAATGTTGCTAACATGCTGGTATTTTAGTTGTTGCTAAGTGGTGCTTACTCTGAATCAAGGACTTCCTAGTTTCTCATATTCTGCCAGTGACCAGGTGCACAAGAAGCTGTGAGGGAGCAGAGCCAGGACAGCTGAGCCAAATAAGCCAAAGGGACATTTCGTACCACAGAAGGTCATGCTCAGTAAATGTGCTGCGGGGAGATGGCTGAGTCCTGGTGGTTGTTGCACTGGTCAGTAAGTGTTGAGCAACTGTACTGTGTGTCACTTGGGTTTTCAGAAATTTTTCTTTTCCTTCTAATTTTTTGTTTCCTGTTATTATTACGATTGTTGCTATTATTTATATTATTATTATTGTATTTTATTTCATTTAAATTATTAAACTGTTCTTAACCCATGGGGTTTACTTTCTTTCATTTTTCTTCCCCATTTTACCTGGAAGGTGGGGTGGTGAGAGGGCAGCTGCATGGTACTTAGCTGCCTTCTGGGGTTAAACCATGGCAAGTAGGCTTTTATATTTATTACCGGCATTAGGGGACATGAGAAAAGATTATTTTTGCAAAAACTTCACTTCTGAGTGACGGAAATGATTTGGGGTGGGAGGATTCAAGGAAATGGGATTGTGAGAGAAGATAATTTTTCTTTCAATTAAGGAACTGAGAACAATTTGCCTAAAATCCAGCCAACCAAAACCCAAAAGATGATGTACAGTTTCTCAGGTTTCTGTGGGGGAAGCCATACGTTAGGAGCCCAGGCAAATTTATTTACAGTTATATACTGATTTTATGGAGTTCAGTGAGTAGATAGGACCAGACTGTAGAAATTTACATCAATCAGTTATAGTGGAGATATCCTTAGATTTATAGTTTCTTGTCCTTAGATTTATCTAGATTTGTTTCCCATGGTGTTGACTGGTTTTCAATGTAGTTAATACAAGTTATTTGATATTTATGTTTCTCACTTTCTTGACTGTTTTCAACTTAGAATAATGTTATTTTACTGTTCTGGAAGTTGTTTAGCGTTAAATTCTTTAAAGAATATCAGAAATTTGAGTCTTGAGATTGTAATGGTCATGCATGTACCTTGTTATGGCTGTACTGCGCAAGAAAGTACGAGAATATTTTAAATTTCTGCTGTTTCTGGATTGTAAAATAATGCATGTAGTGTACAGGAAATTGACGTAATACTTGGCTTTCCATGTGTAGGCACCTTTATGTAATATCTTTGCTTTCCTGTCTCAAAAAGAGAATTTGCAGCGGAAACCATTGATATGTTTCTGCAGTGTTGACAGTGTCAAGTTTTTTTGTTCTACCCCGTATTTGCTTAATAAATATCTGTTATTTTGCGTTTGCCTTTCTATACGTATAGGTGCATATATAAATGTAATTTTAAATATGTAGCAAAATGTGTTTGCAAATAAACTTTTGCAGAAAAAAATATATTCTAATATATCAAAATTGTATTCCAGTCAGTGAAAATATCTAAATTGTACAGCGAGTATCAAGTAGTATTTATTTTCAAATTACTATGCTCTTTCCATTTGTTAAGTCCCTTTTTAAGTTCTTTCATGTTTTAGAATTGTAGATTAGTGCGTATAGCCATCTTATATTTAGCATTCTTTGTTCTTGGTGCTCACTTTTATGTAAAAAAGCAACTGAGTCAATTTAGGTTCACTGAACCTTACTCTGTATTGAATATTACCATTGCTGAGGAACAGGTTGCTTTCCCTTCGAAGTTTGAAATAATTTCAAACTTTGGTTTTTTACTCCTGTTTTATAATTCTTTTAACTATTTGAAGTTTACTCCTGTTTTATACTTCTTTTAACTATTTGAAGGACTGAGTGAATTTTATGAACACACTGAATTGTATTGTGCTCTATTGTAATCCAAGATTACATTCAGCAGTATAAGCTGTAAGTGCCTTCAATATTTCTGACTTAATTGGCTTTCCTCTAAATGAATCCACTGGATTTTGTGGGTTTTGGCACACAGCTGCAGCCTGTAGCTTGTGGGCTTTGAGGCTTTTTGCCAAAGCCCTTCATAGTTAAACTGTGTTTAAATATGAGCTTCATCACCTCAAGTTTGAAGTTCACTGACACTGGATACTAAAGCCTGGGAAAATTGCTTTAGTTTGCTATTTACTGAAGAAGAGTTCTTGTATTCCCTAGAATTCACTCCTACATATTTAAGACAACCCATGTTAAGGGAGTTGCTATCTTTTGGCTGATCTCGAATCGTTCAAGTGGAGGAGTTTATTTAGTGTGTGTTAAGTGTAGCAGTAACCTCCAGTGAAACACTGGTTAGTGGCTGTAACTCAGATTAATAGGGAAGATCAGTAGGTTTTATTTGTCTGTTACTAGGTCTGAGTTGTTAGCAGTTCAGTTGTTTCAGACTATTTTCCTCCACCTTGCATGTTGTACAGTCCTTAAAGGAAAAGGGTGGTAGAATAAAGGTGCATGATAAAAGAGGAAATGTTTTAACCAATTGTGTAATCTGGGAACGTAAATCCTAATGTCCAATTCAAAATTATATTCTTACTGCCAGATGAAGTGTAAGTTAACATTGAAGGTGTTCATGTGCCTGTCCTGCACTCTTAAAACACTTTGAGTACCTATTTTTCATCACTGAGTTGTTATCATCACCTATTCAGAATACTTGCAAGATTCTCAGTCATAACCGTGATGGGTGTCCTTAGACCATGATGAGGCTCCTGGAGTTAAATCAGTACATCTAGGCTTGTTCTGTTAGCTTGTTTCAGATTTAAGTTTGCTCAATTCATTTGAAGTAGGCATTCTTAGAGCTGTATCAGACATCAGTGTATGTGCTTGCCCATACAATTATTAAATAAATATTTGCAAAGTCACTCCTATGTTGGTAGGTTTCTTGTAGGAGCTCCCTTCTGGTCTTTTGGCAGTGTTACAGCAGCTATTCATCATTGTCTTTAGGATTTCCATCTTTGTTCGACTGAAATTTATTAACACTGTGCTATGATAGCCTGTAATTTTAAGGGTTGACAGGATATCTAGATTTATATGTTCCTGTTTTCTCTGAGATATGTGGACTAGAAGAAACACCACACTGGATGCAGTGGTCACCTAAAGGGTAGACAGAGTTGTCCATTAAGTTTATATAATTAAACAGTTTAAATGTTTAATTTATTATTAACAAACAGTGCATTAATAAGGAACACATAATTGAACCAGAAAACAATTATAAAATTGTTAACATGTAGCATTTATAGTTACATAATAATTTAAATATTTGTATTAAAATAATGCCACCATTTAGGTACATTAGTACTTTTATTAACTCGGTAGCTTCAATGCTTGTGGTATATATGGCTTCTAGACTGACTGTATCACAGCCAGCAATGTTTTGATGAACAATTTTGCATAAGTATTAACAGGTAGAAAATGCTTTCACTGAAAATGTAATTTTCAGAAGTGTAAAAATTGAAATGTTATTTGAAAATTTGATCAAAACTGCTTTTGCAGTCCCCAAAATGTGTAAGGTTATATTCTGTAAGAGAAAAAAAGAATCACTAAAGGTTTTGAGTAAAATTTTCAGTATTGTAATGTATGTAAGATATGTCTTATGTAAAATTGTAGATGATTTTTTTTGTTTACACAACTGACATGATCTGTAAATGGAAAAAGCTTTGGATTTATTATACTGCTTTTTTTCTACTTTGCCTTTGAAATTTTTTGTTTTTAATAACAGCTGTAGTTAACAACTCTTCCTAGCCTCACTGCTGTGCATAGTCACAAGGTGTACAGCATTCAATGACATCAACAGGAATAATATGTACACATTTTTGAATTGTTTGGAGTAAGGTAGTATCCTTTATGCCTTTTTGTAAAGTCCTAATAGCATGACTGTAGTGCACAGCAGCTGTTCATACATGCCTCTGCAATGGAAATAAAAATGGATGAGAATTCCAAGTTCATTTTCACTAATTCTTTCTTTCTTAATTATTAGTCATGTGGGTAAATCCCCAGATAGTCCTTTGAAAGTTCAGAGATATGTTTTCTGTAACCTGTTCCTGGATTTCACAGAGCTGAATTTCAATTCTGTCATGTGACATGTAATGAGATAGTCCTACTTTGCAGGAACTTGTGCAAACACCTCCTGTTTCAGATAGGTAAATATTGATGATAGTGTATTATGACTTTGTTTACTGTATGGTGAGTTTTGTTGATGTTTAGTAGGAAAAAAATATAAATAGAAGTATACTAAGACATAGCAAAGAACAATTTTAAATGGCTAATAAACAAGAAACAAAGAGTAAAGAAATATGTTGATGGAAATTTACTCTTATTTATCCACTGCTGAGAAGTAACCTTAAAAAAAAGTATATGCAAAAATATGTTTTGAATCATTGCACTGAGTTTAGAAACATATATAGAAGTACCCACTATACATTTACCAAGGTACTGCAGCAACATTCAGTAAAAATTATATACTTCATGTCTATAAATTTGAATTATAATCTGCTATAGAAAATCAGAATCATCATAGAATCACAGAACGGTTTGGGTTGGAAGGGACCTTAAAGATCATATAGTTCCAAATGCCTGCCATGAGCAGGGACACCTTCCACTAGACCATGTTGCTCAAAGCCTCGTACAACCTGGCATTGAGCGCTTACTTCCAGGGATGGGGAAACCTGTTCTAACCATTAAGATGCTCACACAGTACAATATGATCCAACTTTGAGACTCTGTGATGTCCATATCAGATACATCTGAGAACATTTGCGTGTTTTGGAAGTGTTTATAGTTTCTCGCAGCAAATCTCGATAATTTTTACTAAATTTGTCTTAATTTTAAAAATGTAAATGAAATTCATTTCTGGGTAACACATTTTATATGCAATTCTGTTTGATCTTTTAAGAGAGTTTCTATTTTCCTGTGTCTTTTCCCTTGTGGTAATTATTAGCTAATACATTTGCTCAACTATAAATTTCTTTCATGATTGGTTTTCAACAAGACCTGCCTTGTATGTCTCGCTAATACATGTGTTTAAAAAAATAAAAAATAAATTTGTGACTTGCAAATGTAAACAGCACATAAGAGCATTTCCAATTACTTTGCAAATAGATTTGGTTCCTGTAAATATGTTTATGAAGCTGAAGTGACGTGAGAGCTGCCTATTCTGAGCTATTATAACTGGAATACTGCTTGCAGCTGAAAATGTGTTGTTTATGCTTATGTATATGCGTGGGAAAAAGAAGGGCTTACTTTTCTCTCAGCAGTCTTACATGTTTCTGGGTCAAGCAAGATTTCTTTTTATTCTAGGAAATGACAAATTTCAGCAAGTCATTGCTTTGTCAGATACAGCACTGTGTTTATGCGAGTCATTGGTGCAAGCTTGAGGCTCCGTCTTCTAGTTGTTTGCTTGTTTGTTGTTTCAAAACAGAAAACACCCACTTTTTTTTTTTTTTTTTGTGTTAATTAATGAAACCTTTGTTTAGAATCACAGAAATATGTTCACTTTTAAAAAAACTTCATCCCTTTATGGATGAGCTTTACACTGGTGAATGCCTCATAAAAGGTTGGTTTTCTGTGTACTTCGTAATATCATAGGGTATTTCTGAGAATAATTGCTTTTTTCTAATTCTTTCTCACTTCTTTCTGGGTGGATGAATTTCACTTTTCTTTGAGAATTACACAAATCCTTCAAAAGCTTTTATTATGGAAGCAATATTAAAAGGTTTAATGTAAAATGACTGTATCAATGTTGTTCAGTTGAGATGTGATTTGATGACTGTTATGCTGGGAATGACCGCGGGTTTCCATATGCCTGTCCGTGGAGTAATAGGGCAGGAGATGGATGAGGATCTAGTTGTGGTTCTCAACTTTGCCTGGAGTCCTTATATTGTCCTTGATGAGCACTGGCAGATGGGGATGGCTGGCTCTGAACACTGTCACAGCCCTTAAGCTACTCTCCTCTTTTTTTTCTTGCGTTACTCATCCTCCCCTCTCCTCTTGTCTGCGTACTAGAAGACATTTGCTATTCAAGGTCCAAGAGTAGGTACTGAAACTTCTGTTGCTGGTCCTGCACTTGGTGGGGCTTCTCCTTGCAGGTCTGTCCCTAGCACCACGGATGAAAGACAGCATGCAGGGGACAGCTGCTACAACTGATCAAAGTAACATGGTGAAAGATGCTGGTGCCAAGAGAGGCATGATGAGCTGTGAAGGGAATTTGGACACAGGGGGAAGTCACTTAGAGAAAATGTGTTTTCCTTTAGCATCAAATTTAGATAGTCTGTCAGTATGCATGTGTATAACATGTATGCTTTTTTAGTATGGCTCCTAGCTTTTCAGAAGAGCGTCCAACAGACTTGTGTGAAATTTAGGCAGAATTAAAATGGACCAAGGACTATGACAGCTTTTTTTGAAATATGTTTTTTAAGGGAGAGTCATGCATCATAATATTCATTGGTTTAGTTGCATGGAACAATGAAAAAAGTGTAGGTTGGAAGACAGCTCTAAAGGTCATCTAATCCAACTTCCTGTTGGAAGCAGGGTTTTAAAATATTTTATCAACGCCCCTGTCAACCTAAGTGTGGAATATTTCCAGGGAGGGAGATTGCACCACTTCGCTGGCAACCTGTTTCCAATGTTCAGTAGTCCTCACAGTGGGGATTTATTTTTCCTTATGTTAAATTGGTATTTCCACTGTTTCAGTTTCTACCTGTTTCTTCTGGTTGTGTCATTATGTGTCCTTACACAGAGTGTACCTCCATATACTCTATCAAAAACTTTTTACATATTAGAAGCCATCTTTTCTGTGAACAAACCCAGCTACTTCAATCGCTTTATTATGTCATGTTCTTCAATGCTTTACTCGTCTTGGAGACTTTTCACTTTTGTGGAGGACATTGTGGCATCTCTGATCAATTTTCTCTCTTGAACTGGGATTACCAAAAAAGTAAAGCCAATGGAACATACTGAAACTGTGGACTACTAAATGCTAAAGAAATTCTATGTAGTCAAACAGGATAGGATGAGAAAAAGAATTAACTTACAATGTGGAATTAATGATACTTCTCTGTTGTGTCTTTCTGTTTTGGATGTAAGTCCCTTGTCCTCTTTCATCTGATGTGTGAATTACTGGTTTTTTTCCTATGCTTTTTAAGGATTCCAGTTAGGAAGGGTTTTTTTCCGCATATCATGAAACCAGTGTTAGCAGATCCATTCCTGCAGAGAGTGGTGATCTTTCTGTCCTTAAAACTGTATGAGTCATTGTGTTTTCTTAAACTAGCAATCATGCATAATTCAAACAAGCATGGCCCCATGTCACCAGAATATGTGATTCATCATACAGATACTGCCTAAGCAGCCTTGAAGGACAATGCATTGGAAGTTCAGTCCTTTCTGTTTTTCTGGGAGGAGTCTGCCCTTGGAGTTCTTGATACCCATGAATTCATGCTCTTGTAGACAAACTGCATGAAATGTATTTTGAACCTATCATCTACAACCAAGTTTGAGTGATATGAACTTGAATAAGATGAAAATATGACGGAGCAAGATGAAGCATAGTTATGCCAAGAGTGTGTAGAAATGGGTGTTAAAGAAATGAAGACAATAATTAGTCTTGGTGAGGTGGGAATTAACAGATACTGGGTTGCACATGGAGCTATACTGCTCCTCATTCCAATGCTTTGTGATACTCAGTGTTCTTAAGGGACACCAATGCATGCTTTGTAGTAGCCTCTTTGCACAATTTGGATGGTATTAAGATCTCAGAAACTGCCATGAAGCAACATGTTATCATATACACATTATCATCTCTACATTTCTGTCCTTCGGTGATCTATTAACAGTCCAGTATGTCCTTCTAATCTTTTCCTCTACTGTGGGGTGAAACATGCAGTTCTACATTGGGGCTGCAGTATTTTATGTGCTTTTCTGAATCTGCAGCCTGTGTTTAGATGCTGATGTTTGTTAATTACTAGTGGCTTATGACCCATATTCTGTGACATACTAAAAATGCAGCTGGCTCATCGTCTTTATTACTGGTTTAATTTTCAGATGGAAAGAAATATAACAAAATAATCTAAAGGTTTATTAGCATCCTGCTAGCAAAAGTAATGGTGGTGACTTGTTTCCTTTAGAAATCTTCATCTTCGTATGCTGTCATCTTGTCGCCTTTTGCTTGAAATGCTTTTAATGTCTTTGTGAGCTCCACTGGCCCTTTGTTGTTTGTGGGTAATCCTTAAAAAAAACCAAGACTTTCTCAGACAGACCTTGTCCTTGGTCTGTGTACTATGCATTTTTCATGGGACATGACAGATATTAGGTGAATGTCTAATGGTTAAAAACAAAAGCAAAAAACACAATCCCCTTATACAAGCAGGGAAACCAACAGAAGAACTGAAATAATAAATAAACAGCCAAAGTTCTAATTTTTCAGGCTGCTCTACATTAGTGTAGTGTTTTGTTCTAAACGACAGCCACTGTAGAAATAATGCACTAGCTCCTGTTTTTTTGTTGTGTCATCCATCCTCCAGCATCTAGACCGTACTTGGTTTCTTTATAGGTTTGCATTCCTTTCTTATAATGATATGTAAAAAAGGCTGAGTTGCATTAGTAATATGAGACATCAGACCCAGGTAATCAGCGTCTCTAAATAGGCAGCCTGTGTGACATCTTCAGTGTTGTGAAATCTGCAAATTTTGCCTTCCAGAAACACACATAGAATCATAGAATAGTTAGGGTTGGAAAGGACCTTAAGATCACGTAGTTCCAACCCCCCTGCTATGGGCAGGGATACCTCCCACTAAGCCATGTCACCCCAGGCTATGTCCAACCCGGCCTTGAGCACTGCCAGCAATGGAGCATACACAACTTCCCTGGGTAGCCCATTCCAGTGCCTCACCAACCTTACATTAAAGAATTTCTTCCTCAGATCCAATCTAAACTTTCCCTGTTTAAGTTTGAACCCGTTACCCCATGTCCTATCACTACAGTCCATCATGAAGAGTCCCTCCCCAGCATCCCTATACGCCCCCTTCAGATACTGGAAAGCTGCTATGACGTCTCCACACTGCCTTCTCTTCTCCAGTCTGAACAGCCCCAATTTTCTCATCCTATCTTCTTAGGGGAGATGCTCCAGTCCCCTGATCATCTTCGTGGCCCTCCTCTGCACTTGCTCCAACAGTTCCATGTCCCTTTTATGTTGAGAACACCAGAACTACACACAGTACTCCAAGTGAGGTCTCATGAGAGCAGAGTAGAGGGGCAGGATCACCTCCTTTGGCCTGCTGGTCACGCTCCTTTTGGTGCAGCCCAGGTTGCGGTTGGCTTTCTGGGCAGAGAGAGCACACTGCAGGCTTATGTTCATTTTTTTATTGACCAACACCCACAAGTCCTTCTCTGCAGGTCTGTTCTGAACCTCTTCTGCCCAACCTGTAGCTGTGCCTGAGATTGCTCCAAACCAGGTGGAGGACCTTGCACTTGGCATGGTTAAACTTCACAAGTTTGTCATCAGCCCACCTTACAAGCATGTCAAGGTCCCTCTGGATGGCATTCCTTCCCTTACAGCGTATCAACCAAACCACACAGCTTGGTGTCTGTCATGGGTTCAGGAGCAGCAGTCATTTTTCTTTAAGTAGTAGCTGGTGAGCACTGTGTTTTGGATTTTCGGCTTG
>JASSUY010027451.1:0-38938 GCA_032466535.1 Forpus xanthops | reverse complement strand
GTGGTGAGGCACTGGAATGGGTTGCCCAGGGAAGTTGTGAATGCTCCATCGCTGGTGGTGTTCAAGGCCGGGTTGGAGAGAGCCTTGGGTGGCATGGTTAAGTGGGAGGTGTCCCTTCCCATGTCAGGGGGGTTGGAACTGGATGGTCTTAAGGTCCTTTCCAGCCCTAACTATTCTGTGGTTCTATGATTTTATAACTGTGCTTCAGCTTTACTTTTTATTCAGCTACAAGTACGTTTCAGTGCACAACTTTATTTTTTTCCTTTCAGATGGTCTTATTATTATTGGAGTCCATTCGGCAAAATTCCCAAATGAAAAAGTTCTGGATAACATTAAAAGTGCCATTCTGAGATATAATATTGTCCACCCTGTAGTAAATGATGCTGATGCAACATTGTGGCATGAACTTGAAGTGTCCTGCTGGCCAACTCTGGTTATTTTGGGGCCTCGTGGGAATATGCTCTTTTCGCTTGTTGGAGAGGGACACAGAGAGAAGTTGTTTTTATTTACTTCTATAACACTGAAATTCTACAAGGAAAGAGGACAAATCAAAGATAACAAGATTGGAATAAAGTTATATAGAAACTCACTCCAACCTTCTCCCCTGCTGTTTCCTGGCAAAGTGACAGTGGATCATTCAGGAGACAGGCTGGTCATAGCAGATACTGGACATCATAGGATACTGGTTACTCGAAAAAATGGACAAATTCTGCACACTATTGGAGGTAAGGGTATGTAAGTTTTTCACAGTAGTTTTAGTTTAGGAGTAGAGGATGTTTGCTGGGCCTACTAATATGATTACATATATCTAGTATAATATAAATTACAAAAAATACATTTTATGTTCTTATGGAAGTGTTGCAGTGCGGTTTGGATTGAAGTGACATACATCCACAACCCACAGCAAGGTAGGGACAAGAGAAGAGTAATGTGGCCCTTTTCAGTAGAAGACATGAATGCTCAATTGGTGATGGTGTGTGGGGAAGCTTTTTGTGTGTGTTTTTAGCTTGGTTGTTGTTTTTTTTTAAATGAAGAGCATTCCTGTATTGGATTTTGGAGGGAAAATTACTAAGGACAGTGGCATTGCACTAATACATAGGCACCTGAAAATGAAGTTACTTTAGCTATGTGAAGAAACCTGTGTTGTCACCAGAGCTGAGCTGTAACATACAAACTAGTGCAAAAAAGTATTTAGATTTAGCTACATTTGTTACCAAGTTTATATTGGTAACATTTGAGCTTTAAAAACTTAATCTCTTTAACTGATTTCCTAATATTAGTATCTACTTTACAGTGCAAATCAAGAACATTTGTACATTCTTTGTCTTACTGTCTCAGAAATGAAACATTCAGATTTGTTCCTTTTTAGAATCTATTACAGTGGTAGAAGTTGCATCTTAAGGCACCAAGTAAATAGCTGTCAGGACAGTCCAATCTCTTGCTCTTTGAAGTAACAGTGTATTGGATAAGCAGAGTAGTTACCCAAGTTAGCCTAATAAAGGAATTAGTCTTAATATCCTTCTCCTATGAGAAGTACCAACAGGATTTCTTAATCCAAAAGTGAGAGGATTGGATTTCTGTTTGATACATGAGATAAAGTCTCCAGCAACAAGCTACCCTTTAGTTTTCTGGGATAGTCATTAAATAGCAATTCAGAGGGAAGTATCCTCACCTCTGAGCTAGTACCTCTGCTTCATGTGGCACTCAGTACTTTTCCCTTTCCTGGGGGTGTGCACCCTGCCACTTAGAAGGGGAACTGCTGGAATCTGACACAGCAGTACCCCAGTCCTTTGTGTCTGTTAGGGTCTAAATTGTCTTCTGACAGTAGGTTGTGAAAGTTTGTCTATTTTAGTGACTCAGATAAACAATTCAGTGGGCAGAAAATAATGTAACGAAGTTAATAATACCGTAACAAATGTGGGCAAGCACAAAGGCTGAAATTATTATGTTTGCATCATAAATCATAAGTCAATACCTAAATGTCTTCTGGTGAGTCGTACTGCTAATGCACTTTAAATGTTACTCCTGCTCAACATACAATGCTCCCCTTCATACTGTTCTATTCAGGTCAGTGTCCCTTCTATTTCTTGGTGATTCTGTGCAGAACGCTGTTACTCCATCATTCTTATTGTTCTTTTATGTAATCTGTTCCATGGCATCTTTTTCCTAATTGTTGCTAATGGGAAAATGCTGCTAATCAAATATTAGTTTCATTTGTGATAGCACCAAAGTCTAAACCACTGAAAGTGGGTTGAGTTTGGGAAATTAAAGTTTTCCCTGCTGGCTTGATTTGATGTAGCTGGGAATAAAAAAGGTATAGTTCTTCTATTTCTGTCCTGTGTTGTTGCTATTATCCTTTAGTGCAAGAGAACAGGAACAATTTAAACCCCTCTTAAGTATTCTCTTTTGGATCCTTCAACCTGCTGGTCATACTCTTTTGATGCAGCCTAGGATGTAGCTGGCTTTCTGGGCTGCAGCTGCACGCTGAAGCCAGCTCATGTTAAGTTTCTCGTCGACCAACACCCCCAAGTCCAACCTGGAGCTGTGCCTGGGATTGCTCTCACCCAGGTGTAGGACCTTGCACTTGGCTTGGTTGAAATTCATCAGGTTGGCATCAGCCCACCTCACAAGTATGTCAAGGTCCCTCTGGATGGCATTCCTTCCAACGTGTAACCGAACCACACAGCTTGGTGTCATCAGCAAACTTGCTGAGGGCATGCTCAGTTCCACTATCACTGAACAAGTCCACTGAACAAGACCGGTCTCAACACCGATCCCTGAGGGGCACCACTCGTTACTGGTTTCCAGCTGGACACTGAGCCATTGACGACATCTCTTTGCATGTGGCCATCCAGCCAGTTCTTTATCCACTGAGTGGTCCACCTACCAAATTGATGTCTCTCCAATTTAGAGACAAGGATGTTTTGTGGGACAGTGTCAAACACTTTGCATGAGTCCAGGTAGACGACATCAACTGATCTACACCTATCCATCAGTTCCCTAGCCCCATCATAGAAGGCCAGGATTGGTCAGGTAGGATTTCCCCCCAGTGAAGCCATGCTGTCTGTCACCACCACCTTGTTGTTTTTCATGTGCCTCAGCATGCCTTCCGGGACAATCCGCTCCAAGATTTTGCCAGGCACAGAGGTGAGGCTGACTGGTCTGTAGTTCCCTGGGTCATCCATTTTCACCTTCTTGAAAATGGGGGTTATATTTCCCTTTTTCCAGCTGTCGGGAACTGCGCCTGACTGCCCTGATTTTTCAAGTACGATGGACAATGGCTTAGCAGCTTCATTTGCCAGCTCCTTCAGGACCCGTGAATGGATTTCATTAGGTCCCATGGGCTTGTGCATGTTCAGGTTCAAAAGATTATCTTGAACCAGATCCTCTTCTGCAGTGGGCGAGTAATGCAAACTGTATAAGGTGCTGTGAAAGCACCTCTTAGATTGTGTTATTTTTTTACAAGTTTAAATGTATGAATTTTGGGTTTGGTTGGTTGGTTTGTTTTGCTTTTTCTAAAATTACTTTTGAGTTTGCTTTGTTTCATTTATAGGTCCAAACAGTGGAAGAAGAGATGGAAGATTTTCAGAGGCAGCTTTTAACTCACCACAAGGAATTGCTATAAAAAATGATGTTATTTATGTAGCTGATACAGAAAATCACCTCATTAGAAAGGTAAATTTTTTTTGCAAGGAAATTCAAACTTTAATCTCTCATCCCTTATTCTGCTTACAGAGGTGAATATTTACACTGAATTACTTACTCTGATTATTTACTCTTTGAATTTCCTCAACATTGGGAAGGAAATTCAGCACAATATCTTACAAATAAATGCTGTTGTGGTGTTTGTTGTTTAAAGGCTACATATGTTTTTGTGCTTCCTTTCAAATGAGGATGATATACATTACTTGCTGCAGCATATTTAATAGTTTGTTTTTCCTCCTGACTCTTACTTTCCTGTTATGAGAAACATCTATTCTTAGTACTACAACAAAATAGTTTTTATTTCACTTCCAGTAGTATCTGATTCTTATCTAAAGTTATTGTACTACTATGGTTCACTGAGTATCTCAACTTCAGTTAGCTGTTTGGGTCTCTAAAGTACATACAGGTAACTGCTGTAATGCCAGAATTGTCTGCGTGTGGAATATTTTTTTTATTAAACAGTTATTTTAGCTTGGTTTAGGATGTAGGAATGGTATTTTTTATAGTCATTGGATCCTTTTTTTTATGTAGTCATTGGATATTACATCTGGTTAGGTCAAATTTAGAATAATAAGTTAAATTTCTTGAAGCAATACAATATTACCTTATTATTAAAAGTATTTTATGCATCTCCGAAGAACTTCTACTCAGATCCTCACTAATATATCTGATTTGTGATCAGAGGAGGTACATTCTTACTCAGTTTGAAGTGCCTTTGTACTGTTAAGTGGGCTCATTGTGTGTTTCACTTCAAAGCACTTGTCCACAAGCTCCCGGCACAGTATTCATTGGAGTTGACTGCCAGGTTTTAGTCTGAAAATGACCAAAGCTCCCAGTTGGTAGAGAAACTGTGTACTAAAAATGAGCAGGTTGCTCCAGGGTCCTCAGCTTAGAGACTCTCATCATTGTAGTGTGGTGACCACAGAATATGAAGTTGTTGCAGGTAGCAAGGACAGCACAGAAACACCTGAAGATCTGTATCATACTGCTTCAGCATTTTTGGTGATAATTAGCTTTTCCCTTTCATATAAATGTGACATGAGGGTATTCAGGATTTAATATAATAAACAGCTATAGGCCATGCATTCAAATGCTTGTGCAGACCATGGGCCTTGAAAAAAGTGCATTTACTGCTACAAAATTTAGAAGATCTTGTGTGTTAAGGACTCCCTTTTTACATGATCAGCATGATAAATGCATGAGCAGTATTGGAAGTCACTTTGAAAATAAGCAAAAGCAAAAGAAAAAAAAAGGAATTTAAGCTGCAGAAATTAAATCAATTTTTTTGCTCTAAGGCATGAAATGAACTGCAAAAATAATTTGCTTTGTACAAATTAAATGAGATGGGAGATACTGTTACAGTACCTGAATTTCTATGTCATATTCCTGTAGAAGTTTAAAATAAAACATCCACATCCATCGTCTGAGTATTTCTTTAGAAATGTTTGGTGCTTGTTTCTGCAACTGCTGGGCAAACCTTGACAAAAGAGTGTTAATTTTTGTTGAAGAAAATTCCAGGCTTGTGGTTTTCCTGCTTCTTCCTGCCCCCATCAGCTAGCATTGTGGTAAAATTCATTATCTTCCTACATTTGCTGGGATTTATTTTTTATTTGTCAGTAAAAACTCTGGTTTTGAAATCTGGCTCAAACTGTAACTTCAGTTAAGTTCATTTTGTACATTCAGTGTGTGTAATTTTGCTCCCTGTAGATTGACCTGGAGTTAGAGATAGTGACCACTGTAGCTGGCATTGGGATACAAGGTGTTGATAAGGAAGGTGGAGCAAAAGGAGAAGAACAGCCTATCAGCTCTCCGTGGGATGTCGTCTTCGGAAATTCAAGTACTGTATCACTTGAGCTTTTGACATCTCATATTTACACATGCATAGCTCTTTGCTAAATATCTTTCTGTTTTGATAATAATCTGAGATAGGAAAAAGTAAAAATTCACCTTACAACTGAGCCTAAAAAACAGTGGTTTAATTTGCAAGTAAGACCTGCAGTTCTGCTTTGGATCCTGAAGGAAACATGAACTGTTACTTGATGGCAGAAAAATTCTTTTGTAGTGAGCTGTTAGTTACTGGGTCCAAGTACAGGAGGAAATTGTGATTGCTTTTGTTAAGCCAGTGCTTTTTATGCCAGGATCACTTAAGCAGCTACATTTTACAGGAAGTGAGCATTGTCCAGAGGTTCCTTTCCTTGACTATACAGATATGTTTGACCCTTTGTAAATATTTGAGTTTAGGAAGTAAAAGTAATTCTTGTTGGGGGCCTCTGTTTATTCCTGTTTAAGTGCCATAAAATCATTAGATTCAAGATGATGATAGAGTCAGTCAGATAGGAGAGGAATACCTCAGAAAAAGCCTTGCAAACATCAGTGGGTAGGAGTGAAATCTTTGCATAAAGGTATGCAAGAATCAGCTTCTGAAGATTTAAGTAGCTTGCTTTCCTGATTCACATAACACACACCTGAGCTTGACATCACATGACTGCCATGTTTCAACTGATATTAGCTGTGAGTTGATTCTTTCTTTTTTCATGTTTCCATTTAACTATAACTCAGGAATTACCAGTTTTTGAACAATGACAGAACTGTGCTTTATCGTGAAATAAAACCCTTAGGTCACTATCTCAAACATAAAAATTGACTTCCAATATTGGGATTTTTTGAATCTGCAGATAATGGGGTGGGTAACTAGCATGATATAAGTCTAATAGCTTTAAATTCAAGATGTTTTGCAAAATTAGTAAATGAGAATATTTTACTGACCTGGAAACATTTGTTATAATCTTGGGTCAGTTATGAGAGAGGAAAACACACTCAAGTTTAAGGGAGCATGAAGCTACCTCATAGATGTCTTCTTGTATAGATTGTCAGCATAGACATTGTACCACCAGCAGCCTTGACTACTTAAATAAGCAGCTATCATTAATTTTTTAGATTTAAAACTTTTAATAACATGTTTTCTACATAAAAATGAAATGAAAATAAATTAAACTAAATTTTACAAAGAGCACTTTTTCCAAATGCTTTTCCAATGACCCTCACAATTTGTGTTAAGCATATGGATTTCTACTTGCAAGAGGAAGGAGAAGTACCTGAATCTCACTGGATGTGGGTTGCTATTAATGAATGCATGAGTTTAGCCGAATTTTATCCAATCTGATTTTCCTGTTGTTAGCCAGTAGACTCTTTTGTGACTAGCTGGTATATTTTTCAAGGTGTCTTGAACCAGCAAGCTGATCTCTGTGGAATGTTACCGCAGAGCTGTTTCACAGATCAGCAAAGGAGGAGACGAGTAACTCATCAGTGCTTCAGAAACCTCAGCTGGTTAAAGAACTTTCAAAATAGCCTATAATTTTACTTTTCATGATGCTTTCTTCTGCTTCTGCCAGTAGTTGAATTTCTGTTGATACTTTCTGCTTCTGAGAGCTCTGCTTGTTAAATGTTAATTGATAGGATTGTTATCAACATGACCATAGTAATCACTGAATGATTCACCTGTAGAGGATTAGTCATCTTTACTCTTCAACATTGCTGAATTTTAATCAGCGTTTACGTAAAAATCTGGTCTTCTGAACGCATGCTCTTCAAACCAGTAGAATCTTTTCCGATTCAATTAGAACCTAGCAGTGAATTGTCCATTTAGAGCTCTACAAAATACAACCTGTCAGTTACAAAGGCATTAAATCAATTTAAATTCCTTTTTTGAGAGGCTGATAGGCCAAAGAGATAAAATTGGGGCTGGGTTGTGTGTTTTCGGATACTTTTTAAGACTTATTTTTATATATGGTTTTGTGTGGGTAAAATAAGCAAGGAAAAGTGTAAACATCTAAAGTAGCTATATAAAATTCTTTAAAAAACTATAACCAGAGAGAGATGTCAAAACAGGGGATTATACTCATTAAAATGCTGACAGGAGTGTGTGCCAGAGCATGATGAGCCAAGGCTATGTCTTGTAGTCTGCACTGGATTTGTCTTCCAGCATAGATACTGCCATGAGCTGCAGTGACTTCTTTAAGTGTGTTGTCCACCATCAAAATAGTTTGTCAGCACTGCAGCAGAGTTTGTCAAAGTTGTGTTGTTACTGCAAATTGCTTGAACCTAGTAGCATCTTCTGTTCCTATCCCTTATACTATGGATAGTATGCATTAGTTATTCAGTAAATGTAGGAAATCTTCACTCTCCCGGGCAGACACCCAGCCTTCTGTTGGTGATTCTCAGTGTGCTGTCTTACAAGTAGATACCCTGCTGTCATATGTAAAAACTGGCATACCAGTGTCTGTGTGTGCATATGGATGGATGAAGTAATTGATGAGAGTTTCAGAAATTGCTTTGGTTCATATCCACATAGCAGCACACATTTTTTACATGTGTTTATATCTGTCTCTGTGCAAGTTGCAGAGTGTAATGGACAGCAACACAGATGCATTATTATAGTAAGTTTGACTTCATGTTAACTGGTGTGGCATATGGGAAATTACAGTGTACTTTCCTGTTTTCCTTAGAGCTGTGTAGCTTACACAGTGTACAAGAGGCATATTTTTCTTTTCAGAAGGTAGATGTATGGATTTTACACATTTTAAACAAATGATGCTTTTGTGAGTTTCCTTTCAACATCCAAAGCCATGCTATCCAGAACATGAAGGGGATTAAAAAAAAGGAGTTTAAATGTTTAAGCTGTTATGTACTACACTAAGTAGTCATTAACAGTTTTTGCTGACCTTCCTCAAAGTCTCAAAGGGAAAGGTTACCTCTTAAGGGAAAATTCAGTATCATTTATATTTCTTGACATGTCTTGTATTTGCTCCTAAGACAGTTTAGACTATGAGTTACAGTATCACAGAATGGTTGAGGTTGAGGATCATCTAGTCCAACCTTTCTGCTCAAGCAGGGTCACCCAGAGCATGTTGCTCTCCAGGATTGTCTCCAGACAGCTCTTGAATATCTCCAGGGAGGAGACATTTTAAAACTTGAACATATAGTTTGTTGTGAAATTAAAAATACTGAAGGTAAGAAAAAGTTTATGAAGGCACATATAAGTTAATATGTGGAACATATACTACTAAGTAGCATTCTAAGCATCCTTTTATTATTTCCATGAGATAATAGGCTTTTGTTTGCCCATTTTATACAGATGCTGAAGTCTGAGGCAAAGAGATTAAGTGACTGTGAATTACCCTTTAAAAAAAAGTTGGCACAAGTCTCTTTAAGGTAGGGGAGTTAATGGAGATAATACACATGCTAGGATTGAGGCAGACAGTATTCTTCCTTGTTATTTATTTCTTTTGTTGTGGCCACTGAGCTTGCGTTTTACCCTTTTAAAATTCTTGAATGAACTCTGTGGATTAAGTTCTGGCTTTTTTGAAGTTGGTGCTGAAGTTTGCACTGATATAGATTGCACAGGAAATACAGGGGAGGGCCAGCAGCTTAAAAATACATCATTAAATTACTCTGTGCTTTTTTAGCTTTCTCTGTTGTCCCCTGCTATTTTTATTCAGTGGGTGTTGAAAGCAAGTGATACTTAAATGCACAGTTGATCTGAGCGTGAAATGTTCTTGATAGCTGCATTCTTGCCAGTAGGAACAGGACAATAGCCTGCTCTTAGTGACATAACTGTGTGATCCGCATTCCAAAATCTGGTCTTAAATTGCATGATTGTAATCTATTTATAGCAACTCCCAAGTACAGTGTTGACCATGCTTTCGGTAAACTAGTCGGAAATTTTTACGTCAGTTTAGGTTTTACATAGTTATTATTCAAATGAAAGTACAATATCTTATCATACTGCTACAATTTTTACAGCCCTTAAAAGGCAAAAATATGTAAGATTATTTTTTTCTCCCTGAGTGTCTCTGCTAGAGGGTTATTTGGTACCACCGCATTCCAGAGGAAAACACTGCTTTTTTCTGAATTACTTATGGTGTTTCTTCCTCAATTTTACAAAGGAGTAAAGCAATAATTACTTCCCACAATAATTCCCACTTCCTGGATGAGCTCAGACCATATATGAATTACTTCTGTCTGAACTGTCTGTATCTTAAAAGCATGCTTTCTACATGTTGCCTTTCTTTACCCTCCTAGGCTAGTCTCATTCTGGCATTGGGGCTCTAGCCTTCGCTGTCCTGTGAAGGGAATTTTCCTTGGTAATAGCTGAAAATTAAAGAACTGCTCTTGTAATCATCAGAGATTAGTTATTTATTGGTTTTGTGGGCAGCTCGAAACTTTGAGTTACTCTAAATATATGTTGTGTAATATGGCTGCATGATATAGCAATATAGAGAATTTGAATGCAAAAGGTCTTCTCATCTCTTTAGCAGTTTCCTATGCAAAGTATAAACTCAGAAATACCCCATTCAGCTTTGGGCTGCATCTACCCTTGAAGTTCACTTCCACTGAAAATCGTGTTAGGGACATAACTGACATGAAACAGCATTGCCTGACTTCTCTTATTGAACTAGATCTTAAATTTACTTGTAAATGGTAATTATTTCTATTTTAAATATTTACCATTTCAAAGAAAAAGTGTCTTCATTAAAGATAGGGCTGAAGTAAAGTGAAAGAGTGATTATAGCATTTTATTCCTGTGAGAACTGTTTAAGGAGAAAAAGTCTTTTGAGAAATGTGACATTAAGAAGTTACAGCAAAGGACTGCAGTGAAGCAGGACATTACCAGGTCTTGCTTTGGGAGGACTTCTGAAGCACACTGTTTATTTCTAGATACTGTCTGAGTGGGTCAATCAACTTTATACTGTAGGCAGAATCAGAGAGAGGGACAAATAAATTTGACTGAAGTTTTCACATGTGCTGACATAACTTAGGTATGGGTTCTATGAACCCTCAGCAGCTTTCATTCCAGCTCCCAGCCTGGCATTTTTTCCTTTAAACATTTGAGAGAAAACTGAGGAGGGATAAACTTTCAGAACTAGTAGCTTTTTGTGCAGTCAGCCCACCAGATTTTATCTCTGCAGGAACCTGTACTTGTTAAACTGCTGACTGAATGCTCGAATTCTGTATTCTAAAGCCAAAACTGAGAGATTAAGGAGTTTATTTTATTTCCGAATAGCAATAGCAACAGAAGTTATTATTATTTCACATGTTCGCTATAGAAACAGGTCAAGAAATTAGTTATTTATGTTAGTATTTTATTATAAACATGCCTTTGACAGAAACATATGAAGACTAAAGTTTTAACATAAGGATGTAATGAGAGTTGTGACTGAATATCCAACAGTAATCCCACACAATTTAGTTTGACAGACTACTCTTCTAGTAAATTGGACTTCTCTACATCTTGACAGAATGGATGGCGATGATTACTTTCTGAAGTAAAAAGAAGCATTTGAATTGGCAGTTACTATCTTAACAGATGTCAAGCTTAGTAACATTTTGAAGTCCAGAACTTGAAACTGTCCTCAGTTATGTTATTTGTACTTGAAGTCATGATTTCCCATTCTCTTTGTTCTACAGTCTGTAGTCTTGTTCTGTGAATTACATCTATGCTCACGATAAAGGATTTAAAACTACAAACCAGATTTCTGAATGCTAGTTGAAGTATCAGATACTGGTTTTAACACAAAATTCCAGATGCAGAGCTGCTGACAATAAACATCCTTTACAAGTCTTACAGAGACATACAGGGCTCAGAATAAGACACAGTTTTTAACTGTTCTCGTTTGATGCTGAAAGAGCTTTCGAATATGGAATGTGCATGTTGGGGATCAGGGGAGACTTCAGTGATGAAGTACCCTCATGTTTACATGTTTGCTGTGCTTAAGTAGGAATGAATAAAATGCAGAACCAGACTTAGCTTTGTCTGTACTTAGTGATGTATCCAAACACTATATAATCTAAATCCTTCCTTTCATGTTAACAGATACTGTAATTTCTACTTTGGCTTTTTTTCATAAGTATATACTGACATTACAGTCAGAAGGCCAGAGTTAGAGAAAATATATAATTACAGTAACCATTTTTAGCTCCCTGTTACCTCCCATGGTATGACATCCCCTTGATATCTACTGTGTTCAAGGATTTCCCTTGATGAGAGGGCAGGTATGTTAACTAAGGAGGAAAACTCCAGAAGCATTTTGTTTCATAAAGAGTTATGCTGTCTGCATGATGGAACATTGTGAAAGAGGTAGTGCAGGAAAAAGAAGAAAATGAATTTTTACTCCTCCGGAAAGGATGATGTGTACTTGTAACAGTCCAGGCTAACAGTGCTAAAACATTCCTTTGGGGCTTTGCTATCTCTGTCTCACTGAAGAAGAACAATTCTCTAGTTGTTCTGTCAGATTTGCTAAACTACCGCTGACTTAAGCATAGGCATGACTTGCACTCACAAATGCATGTGCATAGGCAGTGTGTGTGTCTGTAAACTGAAAGGTGTTTTGTGGAGCCCTTTTTGCCGCTTGTGATTTTGCAGAGGATGGGTGTACCGACAGACTTCTGCCTTGTTATTTTTTTTGTTGTCGTTAGTAGACAAGAATAATATTTTCAGACTTCAGTCTATTTAGAAAATGTCAGTGGTGCCAGCCACAAAATCTAACTTTGATTCCCAGGATTTTAATTCCCAGACTGGAAGTAAGCATGCAGTCCCCAGCCAGGGAAGCTGGAAGAGCGGGTAGTCCTGGGAATGGAATCTCTTCAAACAGATACTGCCTCTGGCTGTTATGAAATGAACTCTTTTCTGCGTGTTCAGATTGACTCAAAGTTAGTGGTCAGCGGTGTTAATGAGATGTTTAGAGTTGTGTATAGGTCTGTTAAGTCTTACAACAGATACATAGATTGAAGAACTCAATTGTATAATAACTGAAGTGTTGTATAATATGGAATGCATATTCATTACTAGTGAATCTTTATAACATAAGTGTGTCACATTTGCAAGCTGTACTTTGCTTTGATAGAAGCAGCACTAAAGATAAGAAAACACATACCCTAATAAGGAGAAACTACACTGGATTTTTGAAACAGCTCAAGATAGTTTGGAATGCGGTGCTTAATTGAATGAATGTAAAAGAATTGCTTTGTTCTTTTATGCTTTATAATAAATTCTTTAAAAATAAATTCTTTCCATTCAAGGATGATAAGGAGTTATGATAATGATGGCACTAGCATAATGTTAGGATGCTGGTTCTCCCTGGCCCCCTTCTCCAGTGAGAACAGTGCAAGGATGACAGTGGCGGTGTGTCCTCAAAGTGTTGTATCCTGAAAGAAGAGGACTTTCTGTCTTATGTTTCAAGACATAAAGCATTAAACTCTGTAGCGTCAGGCCCGCTGTGTGATACAATACCTTAGCCGTGCAACTATAGACATTGTTTTTTTGGGTTTGTATAATTTTTTTTTATTAAAGTCCTGACATATTTTCCACTAGTCACTATGCTTGTGCTGTTTCCATGTTTGCATCCATTCTCTTTGTTATAATAGCCAGCCAGTAGAAAATACTTAAGTTTCATTAAAATCTATAATGGTTATGGAGCTGTTACTTTTATTGCATTGTTCTCTAGTTGAAGAAAGGATTTTCACTCTATTGATCTTTCATTTTCAGTAAAGTTTTAAATTAATATTGATACCTTTTTCCTTTGCCTCATATTTAAGCTTTTAAGTGTGCAGAACCAAAGTAAGAAACGTTTTCCATTTTTCAACATATAGCTGTCACAAGGGAGTTTTCATTAGATGGATTTAGAGACTTGGATAGATGAATGGAATACGTCTTTCTAAAGTGCTCAGTTCAGGCCTTACTCCTTCATTTCTTTGGCGGGTGAAGTGAATAGTAAATAATTAACAAAGCACTTTTGACATCCCTCATAGTGAACTGCACAGCATGGCAAGATTAAAAACTCACTTTCTGAGTTGGCTAGTGATTTTAGCATTATTCAGTCTGGGGTGCTCAAAATAGTAGCATCTGAAGAGTGCAAGGTGTGCATCATGGAAACAAAATGCTGAAGTTGAACATGTACTATATAGGAAGCAGTGAAATGATTTCATGGGCCATCATCTCAATTTAGATCTCTTAGAAACAACCTCTAATTAAAGGTGGTACTGTCAGGGGGTGTGTGATTTGATTTGGCTTTTTTATTGGGGTAGTTTTGACATCCCCAGGACTTTGGTAGCATCTATGGTGACTGACTCATAAAATGTGCGTTTTCCAACTCACTTTGCAAACCTTTCTGCTCAACAAAAAACTTTTAGATGCTTTGGAAGTTGGACTTTTATTCTTGGAGCTTATTCTTGGAGCTCTAGTTTACATAAAAAATGGAGCCCCGTAGAGGTGCAGGAGAGTCAATAGTTTCAACCACAGTCTTAGAAACTTGTGTCTTGATCCAGGGAACAGAAAGGGCTAAAGATAGACAGTGTTAAAATCATACCAGTACTATTCTGAAGAGGGCTCACAGTATGAGGAAATTAATTCTGGAGAAAGGAGGATGGTTTTTTCCCCTCTTGCAGTGTGTGAAGTGGGAAAGGTTTAGGATTAAAAGAAAAACAGCGGGGTCTTTCTTGGGGGAATGGTGGTAATTTCATTTTAGGAAGATTGATTTGGACTAACTTCTCAGGTTTAAAATGCTTGCAAGCGTTCTACATAGAATTGCTTTTATTTTGAAGCTCCAAAAATGGGGGGGAAGGGAGAGGTATCCATTAGATTATTTGCAGAAATACCTACAAGGTGTTTTAAAAGTTCATGTGAATAAAAAGTTTCTGTGAGCAATTTAAAGGTATTTTTCTTTTGAGTGGCCAATAGTTATTCCAATACCTGATACATTTATTCAGAAATTAATGTATCTTGTCTCTGACTAGACCAGACATTCGGATACAGTGTGTATAGGCTAATACAGTGTCTACACTTTAATGTGGTTTTTAAATGTCAACTTTCTATTCCTTTTTAGAAGAGGCTTAGTAAATTTCTGTTGGGTTTCTTGGGTTTTAATGCTTTTTCACAATTTGTCTTCATGTAGTCTTCCTTACACTGTAATGTGCTGTGTTTAAAGCTATAGAGCACTTACAATGTTCTTTGCTTTCCATTTGTATCCTTTTATTTGTGAAGTATTATCTGTGCAAGCTTCATGAAATTTATATATTTGGTTTGGTGAATAGTAGGTTTATACTTTGAGTTGAAAAAAATAGCTGCTTGAAACATAGTTGAAAATTCTTGATAAAAGGTCACTGTTGCACAGGTCTGTGTCTTGTGTTTGTGGTAACACATGTACATGTACATAGGGAGAACAACTTGGAAACTGGATGGATAGTGGAAGGAGAAATCAGTAATTGCCCACATCACATCTAATATTTGAATAGACAGCAGTAGTTGTGCTCCAGAGCATAAATCTACATGACACACAAGCATCAGTTACCCTTATCTTAAAAGCGTTATGTACTCTGTATGTAATGTGCTGCCATGGTTATTTCTCTCCAAACCTGTAAACAACTGCCAGTAGCTTTTTGGAATATCTAATTTTCTCACTAACACAGTGAAAAACCCCAAAACATATTTCCCCCACTGCCCAAACTATGCTTAGCAAAGATAAGAACATATTTGTTGGCTAGTATGAATCCAAAAATCCCAGGTGAAACATGGACTCAGTAGCAAAATGTTGCAAAGAGCAAATCCCATTTGAGGTATTGTCCTTAGGTAGGGATATTAAAAATGCTATTTTCATATATTGGGAAGAGAGCAGAAATAAATAGAATTTTTGATAAATGAAAGACATTTAATGTTCTTCTCTTGCTCTGTTTTTTTGATTGATAGTTTTTTTTTCTTTCCCATGGGAAAATGTGAGCTGAAGTAGGTGGATAGTAGGATTGATTTGTTGATTTCTTTGTTTTACAAAACATTCCCAAAGTGTTTGTTGTTTTTTTTTCATACATTTTTATACATCCATTCTAAAGTTTCAGGGACCAAGGAAGATGGTGTTTTATGGATAGCAATGGCAGGCACTCACCAGATATGGGCACTGATGTTGGAAGATGGAAAACTGCCAAAGGGAAGGTAAGCAACTAATAAGAGACATGTGAAATTGCTGTTTACCTTGATAAAAAGCTTTCAAATCTCAAAGAGAGAGAATCAAAGGAAAAGTAATTTTTCTTGACTGTGTGTAGCTTTAAGCTTGCTGCTTCTGTTTAGACTTAACTTCCCTGGGCACTGGAATGGGTTGCCCAGGGAAGTTGTGAATGCTCCATCGCTAGCGGTGTTCAAGGCAGGGTTGGACATAGCCTTGAGTGGCATGATTTAGTGGGAGGTGTACCTGCCCATGGCAGGGGAGTTGGAACGGAATGATCTTAAAGTCCTTTCCAACCTTAACTATTCTATGATTCTATGACTTTAAAGTTTTGTGGCCTTTAAAGTCTGCATGTTTTTTCCCACATCTATTAGATGGAATTAAAGATGCTACTTTTGCTATAAAACTATGACTTGGTAGAATGCGTTCAGATAATTGAATGGTACTTTTCATCGCATTTGCTGAACTGTCTAGTGAGGAATGATATACTGAGATGAAATACGAGTTAGCAGAAAAGCATTGAATAATTCCCTGTGCTGCAGTAAAGCTGGTTTCCTAACTCACAAGTGCTTGTCCTGTAGCTTCTGTTTATGCATAATGTCTGAAGTAGTTCAGGCTCATTCCTGATCTTGGATACTGTTTTCCTCTAGTGATTTAAAGAATGGAGTCTGCCTTCGATTCGCTGGAAGCGGGAATGAGGAGAACAGAAACAACGCATACCCGCATAAGGCGGGCTTTGCACAGCCTTCTGGTCTCTGTCTGGCTTCTGAGGAACCGTGGAACTGCCTTTTTGTAGCAGACAGCGAGAGCAGCACTGTGCGAACCATCTCCCTAAAAGATGGAGCAGTGAAGCACCTTGTAGGAGGAGAGAGAGATCCATTGGTAATCACTTCAAACTTCCCTACACTGCCCTACTAATATTCCTCAAGCCTGACCTGGAGGAGCCACTTTTGGGGTGAGAGGGTAAATCAGTTTCCATGGCCATCAATTTAACTTCACTGCTTGGAATGTGTGCCAGTTGTGACACTCAGGTTGTAGTGCAGATTGATGCTCCTCAGATAACAAATTACTTCACTTATTTTTAAATAGTCAATTCAACATTGTGTGTTCCCTAAAACCAGCTGGATTCATACTGCAAATTTAAATGTGAGAGTTTCCATGTTCATGGTTAGCATCCACACTTGCCAGTTTTCAGTATCCTTGTTTTGAAGTTATTTTTTTTTTAAGTCAGTGAATTTCCATTTAATTACAATAACCTACCAATGTTGAATAAGCAAATGTATTAATTAAATAAAATAACACTCTTTTAGAATTTGTTTGCCTTTGGTGATGTGGATGGAGCAGGCATAAATGCAAAGCTGCAGCATCCCTTAGGAGTAACATGGGACAAGAAAAGAAAACTGCTGTATGTGGCAGATTCCTACAATCATAAGGTAAGAGTGTAGGAGCTTGTGTTTTTAACAGTACAAAGGATTTTTTAGGAGCATATGAAGGCTGTGCTTAGTTCAGTTAAGCTGAGGAAAGAAGTCATAGAATCATGGAATGGTTTGGGTTGGAAAGGACCTTAAGATCATGTAGTTCCAACCCCTGCCATAGGCAGAAATACCTCAAGCAGTGTGAATATGAGTTCCTTTGTAGGTTCTTTTTCTTTTCTTCCTTCACTTGTAGGTTCCTCTCTTTACTATCATTTTGCTGTCACATGCTTTTGTATTGATATGATGATCTCTTGGGGAAGGTGAATTTCAAGTGCCAAATTGCAGTTTGGACTGAAGACCCTTTGCATACCTCCTCCTGCAGATGCTGACTTAGAAGAGAAGAACTAGAAGTGCTTAGTCAGGAATACTGCAGGTTTGATAAAACCAGGAGAACAAGAGGATTTGTTTTTCCCACCCAAGTTTTGAGAAGATGTATTGTGGGTTGCCTCCTCTAACTCTGATGAGATAATTGAGATTGTTTTGCGTGATTGTTCTTATGCAGTGTTGTATAAGCTTTCATGATTAGAAGGTTATGTCCTTAAGCCACACTTAAAACATACTTAAACCATGACAGGTTTTAACTGCGTATTGATTAAATGCATTAAAAGAAAAGTGATTTGTTTTAATTTGAAGAATAAAGTATATAACAGTAAGGGCTTATTGAGAATGGCATGGCAAGTGAAGTTTTGTTTCGGGTATGTATAAAGCATTATTAACTTTTTTCCTATTGTGTTAAGGAAAAAAACCTTATTTTTAGGAGCTAAAAAATAGCATGTCAGTTTTATTATGCTCACTCTTTTGTGGAAGTGATTCCAGAAAGGCAATGTACATTGGAAAAACAAGCCATTCAGCATACTTTTATAGCAGGGGATTATTTGCTTTCGATATTACAAAAGGGAGCACTCAGTGAAGACCAAAGGAAGAAGTAGAGTCCAGCAGGGAATGAGGGGGGAAGTGATGGGACATGTCATTTGATAAAGTGTGATAATTCAGTTTCTAGGGCACACTGTTGGTAGCTAAAGTACTGAAAGTTAATGCTGGCTTCTGAAAATGTGGGGCGTAAGATAATGCAGAACTAAATCCTGGTGGGTTTTTTTCAGAGAAGTTTTATTTTCTTACTGTTTTTATCCTAGATTAAGGTTGTAGATCCCAAGATGAAGAACTGTGCTACTCTGGCAGGCACAGGAGAAGCAAGCAACGTCATTGGTTCCAGCTTTACTCAGTCAACATTTAATGAACCAGGAGGTTTGTGTGTTGAAGAAAATGGCCGCTTGATATATGTTGCAGACACAAATAATCATCAGATTAAAGTGCTGGATCTGGAAACAAAAATTCTTTCCATGGCAAGTAGTACTTATTTGACAGTCCGATAGTGGTGTTTCTTGATACAAATTGCTATTGCGGGATTTAGCAAATAGTATAAAAATCATATAGCATGCAGTAGCTATATTCACAGACTGTTTTGTGAGAAGCTGACAAATAGTAATTGCCTGTTGTTAAGATAGCACAGTTGTTGAAAGCTTAGTCTTTGGAAGGACATTTTTGCATGAAAACAGAAAATGAGCCTCTAGAAAAGGATTTCATGAGCGCTTCATAACAAGTGGAAGTTGAAATCAATTACTAAGTGCTGTAACTAAGCTGAAGGGGATGATTTTTGGGGGGCCGTGACTTGAAGTGGGATACATAGCGGGCTTCCAAGTTGTCAAATCAAACCTCTGTCATAATTGAGCGGTGCTGTATTTACATATAAACATGAAGGCAAAACAAATTCATGCTCCTGTTGGTCTTACAATGGCACTGTGTCTTAGTGTTTTCATGTAAACATACATCTGTATGAGACATAATGGTTCAACTGTCATCCTGTCTGTTTTTTGCATTTAATAGTACAGATCTTAATGTGTGTTTAAATTCTGCTATCATGTAATGTGTTGATGGCTTTTTTGGGAAATTATCCCTT
The DNA here is from genome assembly GCA_032466535.1 of Forpus xanthops. NCBI lineage: Eukaryota > Metazoa > Chordata > Aves > Psittaciformes > Psittacidae > Forpus > Forpus xanthops. Next base: position 19,811 of record JASSUY010027451.1, on the reverse strand, counting down.
AATGTGCAATCTGCAAGGCAAAAAGCTTGGATTTTATTACTGAAGCATGCAGTTTACCACCAGATTAGAAGAAAATGCATATAAATTTTATTTAAAGTAAAAATACAGTTCAGCTGTTAAAATTGTAAATTAAAGGATGCTCCAGAGTAGTTGTGGATTTAATTCTAAGTTTTCAATACTAGTGGGTTTTTTTGTGGATTTAATGCATTTTTAGTTTTGTGATTTAATACTAAGCTTTTAATGCTAGTTTTCAAAAAGCATTTTGTCTTTGTCAATATAGGATTGTTACAGTCAGAAAGTTTTAGTCCAGTAGCCATATTATCATGTGTTAGTTTTGCTAGTCCCATGTCAGCTTTGAAATTGTGATTGCGTTGTGAAAGCCTCTTTGCTTTCAGTACAAATAAATACTTCGTTTGATTTCCACTGATAGTTGCCTATCCTGAATCCAGAAGCAGATGATGTTCCAGATAACCTGCCTATGCAAAGGGAGAAAATAACAAGCCTTCCAAAGCTGCCTAAATCTGCACCAAATGTTCAACTTCCTTCACTAACAGTTGCTCCTGGCCAGACAATGCATTTCTTATTAAAGTTGACTCTTCCCCCAGATTCAAAACTGAATGAAGAAGCGCCCAACTCCTGGTTTATCACAGCAGAAGGTAAAGTGCCCGTGTTGTTTTATCAGTTGAACGGGAGTAGGTGCGACACAAAGTGGGTTATATCATGACATGCCTGCAATACAGGGATCTCAGCCTGATGAATCTGAATGTCCCTCCCAGTCCTGTGTTCCTGTTTGACCTTGTGATGCAATACATTTTATTTAGAGTTGATACATTTAACAGCTGGAGTGTGAAGATTAAAAAAAATCCAGAACACCTGATAAGCTGTCTTTAGCTTGAATTAATACCTGCTGCATTATCTTTATTTGCTTTTACTTTCTTGGAATAAGCTGCCAGTGAGGGCTTGCCCTCTCCACTTTGTTTCTGTGAACAGCTTATCCCAGCCCTACTGCCTGTTTTCAGAAAGCTCACCTTGAAGCTGTAGCATATTCCTGAAAGAGCTTCCTTTTTTGTGCCTTTGTCTCTTCCAAAAAAGTAGAGGTACGTTTATACCTAACCACTTTAAGCCTACTTTGTTATAATTGATATTTTCATATATTTGCTTTTAAAAGCAGTCAGCAAATGTTGTACAAGCACTACAATTCGTTTATATGCCTTATCATTTAAAGTAATTTCTCATCCCAGTTTGTGCTTTTGGAGTACAAATAGCCTGTTTCCATGAGAGTCAACACACTTCTTGGCCTAGAAAATCTCCAAATGTTGTTGAAGCAAATATATATGTGATTGCTTCAAGTAGTAGTAAAATTGGAGAATATAAGCAACCTAACCTCAACAAGTCATTTCAAGCTCATAAATCCTAGAGCCAACTTTTACGTATTTTCTGAAAAATGCCAAAAAAGAGCACTTCATCCACCTCACTCACAGTAAAATACAGAGTACAATGCAAGGAGCTGGATACATTTATTGTGCAGTTAATTTTTCAGCTCACGTACTCTTACATATTTAAATAAATGTGAAACTCAAAGTCTGTTGTTACAGTCAGCCTGAACATTGCTAAATTTCAGCAACCCACTCGTAAAACTAACACTTCTGTTTGGAAATGCAATCATTTACCTGCAGTTTTATGCATGTATGGCAGATATCTTGCCTGAAGTGTTTGAAACAAATGTATAGAAACTTGTTAATTTAAAGAGTTTTGCTTGCATATCTCAGAATAAATTTTAATATCCTTTGAAGAACATACAGGATAAATTACAGATCCAGTACCTTTAAGTAAGGTTTACTAGATGATCTTAAGGTCCTTTCTAACCCTAGCTATTCTGTGATTCTACTGTATGTATACTTATAGTTCTGAAGCAGTTATGGATCTCTCCATTCTTAAATGACTGCTAGAAGCATTTGTAAATTGCTTTCCTGTTTTTATTGTCCACAACTGGAAAAATCAGGAGGAAAATTTCTCCTAATGTTGCATATGCAAAGTCCATGTTGTCTTATAGGAAAAACTAGTATGTTCTGTAGGTTTCAGACATGGTGTTAAGTATCTTAATCATAAAACTTCCTGTTCTTTTACAGATAATACCTGGTTGCTTCAAGGACAGCGTCTGTCTGGAGAAATAAAGGATGTTTCCTGTCAAACTATCATTCCTTTTCAGTTACCAGGGAGCTGTCTATCAGCTGAAGCTATCCTGGCTATCAAAGTGTGCCTCTACTATTGCAGCAAAGGTAGCAGTGCCTGTATGATGAAAGGAATCTCATTCAATCAGCCTTTACAGATATCTAGTACAAACCAAGGCAGCTTGACTCAAGTTGAACTGATACACGCTTTTTAAGTAACTAACCTGAAGACAACTAATTTCATACTTTATTTTGGTATCTACCATTTCTATAGGAGAAAATGCAAGTAGGTAACTTTTCTCTATTTTCCATTTTCTTGGAGCTTACGACAAAGCTAGGAAATAATAAACTTGATAAAATTAATTAGAGTTCTCTACAATTTAACGTGAAAATTAATCATCACAACCTCACTTCTTTTCATTACAATAGCAGCAATAATATTGTAATACTCTAGACTTTGTTGCCGATTGTGAATATGTTGGATATATGCCATTCTAAAGAATGAGCAGCAATTGCTAGAGTCCCTTTGAAAGACCTGGTGTGATGTTACTGTAAGAAAGTCTTTGCACTGTATATACTGTTAGAAGAGATAGATCATTTTGTACTGACAAGTTACAAATTCCATTTGTGCCCTTATTAAATTTTAACAGAATGTCAAAATTTATAGTTTCTTTCTCCGGGCTGTAAAAGGGGTATCTTGCTTATTTTTCTGTAATGGAATTGATGCCACATGTATTTTGAAAATACATCATAAGCTAATTGTAGGTCTAATTTTATGCAAACTGGGTGTTTTGCTTAACTACATTCAACCGCCTTATGTGAAGTTTCATAGTTTCATGGAAAAAATTCTGTGAAAGGGAAGTGTTCAAGTTCCTACAGAAGAACTTCCTGCTGATTTCTAACAAAGAATGTGCCTCTCTAATGTGTATATATACAAAGAAAAAAAAACCACGGAACCATGCTGGAGTTTTTCTGATACATACCAATTTGCATTTTATAGTAAGTGGGAGGTAAAGTTTGAATATCTGAACTGCAAAAAGCTATTTCAAGCAGGGTGAATCACCTTACTACTTTTATGAGTTCTCTAAAAGACTTGCCTGAAGACTTTTGTCTTGCAAATGCATAATATTAGGGAGAATATTATACTTCTGAAGTTTGATTCAGTCTTTTGAAGTCACTGTTAGTCTTTCCATTTGTAATAGTGGCCACTGAACCAGAGCTGCATGTTTAGTAATGGATTATTTGCATTAATGTTCTTTTTTTGCTAGAAAACCTAGTATTTGAGTAAGGTGCTTTAAAACTGTATTGCAAAATTCTGCCTTTGGTTGGTAATTTTTTGCAAGTAACATTACTTCAGTTTGCCACAGTAAGTAGTAGGAATACAGGAGGGAGTGCAAGTTTTTTCCTTGAAGAGTTTCCTCAGTGCTGAAGTGGCAATTGGATTAGGCTCTCTGTTCGGGTCATGAGGATCTGTTCTGAGAAGATGATTTTGTTTTAAGTTTGAAGATAGCATTTTCACATACATTATGAAGTACAGTAGTGAAAGAATTTTTATATAGTGTGTTCTGATCACCACAGTTCCTGGCACCTGTCAGGTGTCATATCCCAGTATGATTTGTTGTGGCTCTTTCCTGCTTAAAGGCTGACTGAAATGTCGGTCATGAACCCGAAAGGCTTTTGTTTTAAGGGAACCATGCAGACTGCTGTGTTTTTTCCTTCCATTGAAATGCCAGTCTATCTGCAAGTTCTCTGTTCTACCAGAAATGGTTATTATCTCACCTGTCAGCGAGGCAAGGGCTGAACTATTATTTTTCTTGTATTTGTCTTTTAAGCAACTTTTCTAAGTCAGTGTTTCAGCTCCTTTGGGTAAACCTCTCAATCCTCGCATGCCATTTTGAAGAAGGAGAAAGCTTTGCTGCTTTGTTCACAGATTGCAAGTGCTATTGGAAAGATGAAGGTAAAGAAACTGATTTGGGCATTTATAATTTTTTATACTTTAGTACAACTCTTTCAGAATTTGTTTGCTTCACTTTGGATAGTAGCCAGGAAACCTTGTATCAGTTTCCACATAGCCCACAGATTTTCTGTTGCTTACTGAAAAAAACAAGCTTTAGTTTCAGAAGTTCAGGATAATGAACGATACTCTCGCAGCTGTCTTGACCAGACAATTCAGCAGATTTTTTTTTTCTCATTATCAACTAGAATTGAATTATATTTGCCTATTTCAATTGGATGAGATCATCAAATTCTACCTGTATTACAGTACTCAGAAAACCAGAAGTCAACAAATCCATTTTCTTACCAACTTCTTAATTGTGTTGCTTGTAGGGGAAAGACTGTGTATTCCTAACTTTATTTAACTATGGTGTGTAATGTTTGAATATAGTGTTATATATATGTTTTCTTTCTAAATGTACATACATGAATGTTTGTTTAAGTGTCATATCCTTTTTGTTTTCAAGTTTCAGCTTTTAGTCACTGTACGTAGATGCACATGGAACCACTATAAGCTTATTGGGAATTGTTGATACTAGCTAGTAGGATCAAGCTGAAGTCTAAGATCAAACTGTAAAGGACCTTCAAATCCTGAAGCATAGAATACCAAGTTGGAAGGAACCTGAAGGATCATCTGGTCCAACTTTTCTTGTTAAAGCATGACTCAAACTAGATGTCTTAGCACCCTGTCCACCCAAATCTTTAAAGTGTCCAGTGTTGGGAAGGCAGAGGCAGAAGGTGTGATGCCATCTCAAAGCAGATGGTGTCTCAAAAAGACACACAACCCTGTATTTACAAACAAAAGCTGTATACCCCAAAATGCCTTCACCTCACTCATAGCTGCTTTTCCTGGCTCAGTGGGTTTCAGAAAGGACACTGCTCTAATTGTTCACTTTGTCATCTTAGATGCAGCTCATTGTGCTCCAGTTCTTGCTGATGAGGTTACAGGGGTTCTTCTGCTCCTTGATCTGTCTCTATGTTCACTGTGACTGGCCTTTCATCATATGTCCTAACACTATGCTTGCTTTCTCCAAGGAATACCGTACACATTCCTGGAGTCACTCCTGTTTCACTTGTGGTGTGCAGACATTTGAATGTTCTATAATTAGAAAAAAATGGGGTTTAGAAGCTTATGATATTTAGGGATACCATTTCCATTGCTTCCTCTAGGGTTTACAAAGTGCCGTTACGGTAAAGCAACAAGTACTGTCAGTGTAACCAGACAGTCAAGCAGCATGTACAGGTTACAGAAATTAATTTCAGTTAAGTACCTGACAACATCTTCAAAATATGATTCATAAAAATAGAAAATACTGGCAAAATACTGGCAAACAATATGTTTATTGATGACAACTACCTCTCTGTATGGTTTATTAGTGGTTCCTGATACCAAAATTCTGAGTAGGTTGATATTGCTGAGCACTCCCAGTTTTGCATCTTACAGTAAAACTGTGTAACTGGAGACCTTTTCGAAACATGTCTTTCAGCTGACCTTAATAGCTTTTGCATCAGACCTTAGTAAAGTAATGAATTACTCTAGCAAATCTCTAAAGAATATTGGCCATGGTTCTGTTGTATAATGGAAACAAGTTCAGTGGCATTTGCAGCTTTTAGTTGTAGTGTTTGCTTTTCTGGAGCAGCTTTTGGTTTTCAGTGAATACATTAATAGTTCCATGAGATGCTTTTAAATTTTTATTTAATTACCATACAATATTCTTCATTAGACTAGGAAAAAGATAATGTGGTTTGGAAGAGGAGATGCAGTGTGTTTTAATAGCTTTTTCATGTTGTGTGAATCAGTAGTATCTTTCTGTAGTTCCCTTTTGTTGAAGGAAGGGAAATGATTCTGGCTGTGTAAACCTATTGATGGGCACATATTTTATGCGTACATTTTCAGTTGATTCCTTTTTGTGTTAGATTCTCACATATAATTTTGTGGTTTTCTATTGGATGTGCTTCTTCATAGTTTGTGTTTTGCCTCTCATGTCTCCCGCTTGGAGGTGTGGTAATGTGATACAGAGCAAGTACAGACCAGATGAGTAGTACATGAGAAAGTGGTTTTATAACATCATATAAATGCCTTATCTGCTTATCAAGAGAAAAGGTGCATATGGCTTCCAGTACTTTGTATATATTCTTAATGCACTTTTTTTACTCCAGTGGGCAAATCTTGTAGCTCAAACTAGGAGTAAAACTGTGTCTCTTGCTTAGAGGAGGGGGATGATCAGAATAAAGTGACTTTCCTTCTCGTGCAGGGGCATGTGCTTCTGTTCCTTTAATTACTATTTATTTTAGCAAATAGAATTATATTACTGACCACAATTTCTCTTGATTTTTTTATTCCTAACAAGGTTTTCTATATACATGGAAGCTTTAAATGTCTGAATTTGTAGAGTTATGAATGATATATCTAGTTTAAAATTGTTTATAGTTTTGCAGACAATAGCAGAAATTTATGTGCATTTTTAAGATCTATAGTATTTAAAAATCACTGTTATTCATTATGATTTACCTCAAAGGCACATTGCAGCTAAGCTCCCACAAAAGTGTGTTCTTAAACTTAATATTGCAACTCAAAAGTAAGTTTTCTTCCTTGTGTAATGTGTGAGGGATGCTGTGACACATTGTCACATGTTTGTCCTCCAGGCTGCAGTTGTGATACCTGAGAACATCCCATGCACAGCAGCTTACCAACCACCTCCATTAACTCTCCACTCAAATCTGCTAGTTCAGTTGTTAATAAAATTGCTAACACAATTTTAATTGAACATTTAGTATTTAGAATTAATCATTATAATTTTCATTGAAATCAGTTGTCAGGGATTAGAGCTTCCCTGTCCCAAACAGGGAAAGAATAGTGACAATTAGTTGGAGACAGTTGTTCAAAATGTGAGACCTGGTTAATTTTTAATTAAACTACTACATCTGTCTTTGTATTCTACAGCAAATCATTAATTTAGAAATTATATTTGTAATATTTTACATTCCATTATTTTCATGTAACCCAGTTTGAATTCTATCAGAAGCAGCTGTTCTGTATTTTATAGTTTTTGTACTACCATATGTAAAATCACTCCTCTCATTAAGGATCAGTATTTATTCCGTTTCAGGCTTCAGCACACCTATATCTGAGTTCACAAGTTCGCCTTAGTTTCTTTGTCGTAGAATCATATAATCATAGAATGGTTTGGGTTGGAAAGGACCTTAAGATCAGCCAGTTCCAACCCCCCTGCCATGGACAGGGACATCTCACTAGACAATGTCACCCAAAACTCTGTCCAGCCTGGCCTTGAACACTGCCAGGGATGGAGCATTCATTACTTCTTTGGGCAACCTGTTCCAGTGCCTCACCACCCTTACAGTAAGGAACTTCCTTCTTATATCTGACCTGAGCTTCCCCTGTTTAAGTTTTAACCCGTTACCCCTTGTTCTGCCTCTACAGTCACTGGCGAAGAGTCCCTCTGCTGCATCCTTGTAGGCCCCCTTTATAATCTGGTAATAATTACTGGATTCTAGGACCTATCAGAATCCACTCCATGATTCTATGTATCATTAGAATATGATTATGTCCTCAGGTCAGCTTCATCAACCTTAACACTTATGCAGCTACTGTAAAAATTTTTACCTTTACCTCTGGCCCTGTCCTGTGAGTTCCTGAGGTTGTTTTTAGATCTCCCAGAGCATCCCATCAAACTTGAGTGCCCTGTGCAGCAATTTTGATGTCTCTTGATTTCAGGAAACTTTGATCCTATAGATTAAATCCTGTGGCTGTTATGTAATTTGCTATCTTAATTATGTGCTTAATTATCATCAGTTGAACAGATTTTTGTCACAACTGTAAAGGTGAAAACCTTGTCTATAAGTTGAGGAATGCTTGTGTAGCTATAATTGCTTGTTGCTCAGTGTTCCTCTTTTCTAGTCCCTTGCTTTCAAGCTCACTAGAGGACTTTTTGTCCATCTGCAGGCCCTAGGACTAAGCAAACGAATTGCAAGTATTTTTCAAGTCTTCCCTAGTTCCTTTGAAACATTTAAGTTTTAAGCTGAAGAAACCCCATTTGTGAAATCCTGTTCGTAAGTCTACCTTAAGTTAGTACTCTGTACTCAGCATGCCTCAGGAGAGCAATATTACACACTGTGTTATTTCCCCTTTTGCCTAAGTATTAAGAAACTCAACCCACCTGGCCATTGTCAGACTTCATAGAAAGCAAGGCTACAATTCCCAGTTGGATTTTACATTCATGTTGTTTGAAAAATAAGAGCTTGTTTTTCAAGCTCTTGATTAAACTGAAATACCTGTCTATGAACCATACATTTAAGGCATCTGTCCTGAGCTTTGACTGTATCAAGTAACTGGCTTCCAATTCTTGACAATTTTGAATTGATGGATGAGTGAAGGAACAGAATTGCAGAGTGTTTTATTTTTTTGACTGTTTCATTTCTAAACTATCCAATTTCACTTTTCAAGGAGAATTGGTGCAATTAAAACTGCCTCTTCTGTAAAATTGCTGCCATTAGCGTACCATTAATCATTGTGTCATTAAAACCTCTGGTGGATCTGTGTGATTTTATAGAGAAACTAATTTAGAAGAAAGAATAAATGAAGGTGGTTGTAAAACTCCAACTGGGTGAAATCCAGGTGCTCTGAAGTTAGCAGCAAATATCTTTAGGGCCGTGATTCCAGCCCAATGTGACAGAAATTCTGTGTTTTAATTACATCGTGCCGGCTGAAGGAAGAAATCAGTGCCTTCCATAACAATACTTGAGAGTGTCTCTTCACAGAAATGCTGGAGTACTGATTGAAATAAGATCTTTGACCTTCATGGTTTACAAGTTTTCAGGGTTTTAATTCTACTAATTCTGAAACTGTGAAGAGTTTTCTTCATGGCTTTGAATTCAGTCGAAATCAAGGTGCTTACAGTTCAAACTACTCTTCTTACCAAGTACTTTCACATGTCATTTTGTTGTTTGGGGGTTGTTTCTCCATCTTGTGAACTGCTTCTGAAACTGTTGTTACCTCTTTTATATGCTTCAAAACAAACTTGGCAGGGAGATTTCAAACAGCTTGACATTCAGTGAGATGGAAGGCAAAATATGCAGTGGTCTCAAAGGGTGAGGGTGATGCTTCTTGGTATTTGAGGGGTGGATGGTTGGTCTCTGTTTTGTTTTGGTCAGGTTTTTTGCACTGTTGTACAGATCAGCAAGGTTTCTTTAAATGGCAGAAGATTGTAGGGGCAGCTAGGAAGGGTCAGCTTTTCTCACTGTGAAACCATGTAACTGCATCTAGGTTCTGATGCTGGGGTGTGTAAAAATCCCAGCAGTATAACACTAGTGAAGAAGGTTACATTTGAGCACTTAACACCTTAATAAATGCCTCCGTATGGTATAAGGGGAAGGGGGGACACTTTTATTTCTTCCTTGAGAACTTCAGTGTTGCTTTGTGGACATTGGAATATTTCTGTCTGCTCTTTGAGATACTAAACCTCTGTTTTTCCATTACATGTAATGCAAAGCCTTTCAAATGTCTGAACATTTAAAAGATGTGGTATATATTTGTTGCTACAAAATATGTGAAGAATTAAAACTGAAGGCACTTCATCTACAGCTGATGTAGATTGTGTGAATTCTTCATATACAGCATTGCCTAATAGTGTTCTTAACAATATTCATGGATTATGATCCTTTTTAACTAAAAGGTAAATGTTCTGTAATATTATGAGAACAAATAAATACACTGTAGAAGAAATGTCAGCGTCTCATATCAATTCAGCAAATAAACAGTGATTAAAGAATGTCCTTTTTCTCCTGTAGAACCTCCTTTTCCCTGTAAAGCCTTTTCATGGAAAAATAAACATTCAGCATTTCGTCTTTTCTTTCAAAGCTGGCTTTCTGTGTCAATCTTTGCATGCCCATAGATGTGAGTTATGAAATGCATCTGCCCTAAGGGGTTACAGCTTGATTAAAATCCTTTAATTAACAAGTGCTTTTGGTTTCACACTCCCTTTCCCACAGGGCTCTGTGGTCGTGGATGTCAGATGGCCATTTGGTGACCTGGGGGCTGGTAAAAGCATGCAGTCATGAGGAGTCCCCAGCTTCCAGGTTACCCAGTGTTCTGAAAACCAAAGATCTGGTTTTATTCCATTTCTGCAGACAGGAGGTGACAAATGGTGTGCTGCATGAGTCAGTGACCAACTGGTTTGTAGCCTTCAGTTTATCCCAGAGCAAGCCTAGCTACTGGAACAGATCTCATTGCATTGAGCTCTGCTTTGAAGCGCTGCTTGTTGACCATGTTACTGTGGCTAAACTGTGCCACAGTTTGCGGTGCGTGGGTGTCTGTTTAACGTAAATAATTATGGTTGAGCCATATTTCAACAACAGCTTCTAAAAAAAAACAACTGTTTGTTTTAATTGTTTTACTTGGATAACAGTTTTGCAGCTTTGACTAGCAACATATGGACACAGAGTACTAATACAGGCTTCTCATATGCACCGAGACAGCAGAGGACCAGTACCAACATACCTATGAAAATAACTCCTTCTTTATGCTGCTCAGTGTATTTTTATTGATACAGTGATTTATCATTGATGAAAGCATGGAATGCCAACATTTCTGGCATATCTGCTATAGGACAGCCCCAGCAACAATAGTATATCTATGTAGGGGGTTTTCCCTCCTTTGCTAAAGATTATTCCTCATATTTATTCAAATATTTAAAACATTTATACATGCTTCTTTCAAAACTCAGCTAACTTTCTTGGATTTCCATCCAGATTAAATATATTCAGCTTAGCCTGACATAATGAGTCTGAATCTGACAAACATTCTAACAAATCTGTTTGCAATTTCTATGTTTTGTTATCAAATGCATCTAAAGCCTCTGCCAAGCCTCAGCTAGCTTAGGCAGGGTCTTGTCATCTCTCAGCATCGCAATGGGTGTTTGCCTTGTGGCATAAAGCTCCAAAATGTCACTTTATCCCCCTACTTTTCTCTAAGTACTCTTCAAACAACAAGCCTGTGCATACACGGAGTTGTACGTTCTATGTGCAAACAAATGTGTGATGCTTGTGTGTATAATAGTATTTGTGTGACTGAGCTGGCTTTATGCATTTTGCCAGAAGCCAGGGGGGCCCTGCCAGGTGGTCACAGACGCTGCTCTAGGAAACAATTAATTAGGTTGGTCTACAGGCAAAGGAAAGAAGCCTTTCGTGTGAAGTACATTAACAGGGCCAAGATATTTTCTTGTTATTGCATAGGATTCTGCAATCTCCTGCCAAGAGGAACTTGCCCGGAGATTGGGTAGATGGAGCTTTCAATGTGTCACTCCCTGCCCTGTCTTTCCCGGCTGCAGCAGTTTCCTGTGGCTGTTCAAAATCATGACCCTGCTGCCTCATCTGAATTTTATCTTTTCTTTCAGTCACCCTGGTATTTCATGCACACAGTCCCACCAGGAACTGAAAATGCTACCTGATGGCTCTGTTGTAATTCTACTCTCCCTATAACTGGGCTTTCTAGAGCTGCTTTGTTCTCCTTTGCCCTCTTCCTTAAGCACACAAGTCAAAGCAGAGGTGAGGATTTCAGCCTACAAGTGTAAGAGTAACTTCCTAAAGTACTGTTACAGCAACATGTGGTATTTCTTTCTTTAGAAAAGCATTTGCAGGTTGTAACACTTAGCTAAATCTCTCCATAGTTGTTCTATCTCCCCTGAGCCCAGAGTATGTGGGCTTACCAGTGCTCAGAGCTCCTAACAACAGGCTGTAAATAGTGGGTGTGTTTTCCAAATGCTGAACAAAGCTGCAGTATGGAGGAGTAGTTGCATACTAATGAAGAGGTTGCTTCAGTAAAACCGAATTATTTAGTCAAACCTATCCTTGTGCTGTATATTCACTTGTGAATTCCATCTACCATGGAACTGCAGTGTTATTTCTGGTCTTTGAAGCTATCATTGCAATTACTGTCCCTGAGAACTGAAAAGTTGTTCTAGCACCACCTTTATTTACTAACTAGAAGGCAGCACATCGGGTTTAATGTCTCCTTTATACAGCATGGCTTGGCAAAGCACATCACTTCCCTAGCGAAGGTCTGAAGCCTGCGTCTAAGGTGACGGCACGTTAAGCATGACGTGTGTTAGGCAGAGTCAGCACTTTAATGGTCAGCAGCAAGCACAGCCACTACATCAAGGCCTTGGCCCTTCCAGTTGTTATCTGGGTTTGATAGTAAAATACAGAGATCACTAAGCATGGGAGATGTAGCTGGTTTTCAGTATCTTAATGCATTCAGCAATTAAAATCACAGGAGAGAATATAAAAGTGAAATGTGCCAAGCAGCTCGTAGGAGCAGCAGTGCCTAAACAGCAGTTAAATCCAAGGGAAATCTGCTGGGGGCTACTGAGATACCCATCATTTAAATTTCTCTTTATGCAGTTGAGTGAAGATGGATTTAATTAGCATTTTTGCTGTGCTCGTAGCTGTGGAAGTGCTACAAAGTGCTGTTGTTATCAGATTCAAATCAAAGGAGGTGTGTGTGGCAGAACTTAGATTGTATGAGGAAGGTGTAGAGGATGTACTGGAACACTCAGAAATGAAGTCTGTAGTAAAGAGACAAAATCTGCCTCACAAATCCAAGTGTAAAATGAAACATTTACTGAATCATAACGGGATTAGTTACGAATTTAAACTAGTCAGGGATTAAAACTTTTTATTTACTTGAGGATGCTGACCAGGATGATTCTCTTCACAGTAGGTTTGAATTACATGGAAGTGCATGAAATACGGGAAGAATACAGAACTTTACGAAGAGAAGTGGAGTAGATGGATGGTATATTTTATGTACGTGTAAGCATCTTTCTTATAATATACAGAAAGCTTTCTGATATTAAAAACATGTATTCGTGGAAAGAGAGTCTCAGCAACTTTGTGACCAGCTTCTGGTCTATTGAAGCATATCCCCTATAACCAAAAGACTGTGTATTTTTCTTATACACTTGGTACAGAGTCTCTCCTGCTTTTACATACTGCAGTACCTAATCACTTGTGATGTCCTCTGGCACTCTTCATATCACAGATTTAGTCTTAACAATAGGAGAGACTACCTTGTTATAGACATGTGATGGCACACAGGCATTTGTTTTCCATTAACAACCTAACTCAGATGAACCTATCGTAGTTGCTTTCCACCTTTTCCTAACAGATTGTGGAGTACTTTTGTACAGCAGCAAGCAAAGAATGCTCAGGATTCATCTGGATTTAACCCATGCTGAAGCTTCTCACATACTTGAATGAAAGTTATATTCATGATTAAAATCCCAGGAAAGAGCTGATTTCCTATTCACAAATCAATCCCAGCAAGTTTATGTCGTTAGCCTAGAAAATTGGCATCTATTAAACTCAGAAATGTTTATAGTCAAGTAAAAACACCTTCAGAAAAAGGGATCAAGCTATTCTGAAGCAATTCTGACCTGCCAGCTTAAGCTTAACAGTATGAGGATTATTGTAAGCAGTGATACATCCTATCCATTTTTTTTCTTGTCAGCCAAGGAAATTAGGAAAATGCATGAGGATAATACTACTGGATTTTCTTCAATTTGGGAAGAAATTCAGATTCAGTAGTAAGTTTGACTTGATGACATAAACCATAAGCTGAACCCTTAGGTAGGATAAAGTTTCCTACTTCTAACTACACCATGGGGTTTATGCAGTTCTTTCAGGCAGCAAATAACTGCATTTACTCCTACATTGCTGCATGCCTCTTGGTAATCTCTGCTGAGTTTCTTATAGTAATTTATTATGTGATGCTTTTCACTCTACCTTCATCTTTCTCATTCTCCCAAAGCCCATTGGCTATCTGCTTGTAGCTCTTCTCAGAAAGAAAGATAGTTTCTCTCATATTGGAACAAAAATATTCCTAACCTGTATATCCCATCCTCCTTTCTTTATATGCTCTAGAAAAGTGCTATTAGCAAGAGCTCCTGCTTCCTCTATTTCACTTCTATATTACATCCCACTGACCACTGAAATTGCTCTCAGCAAGGTTTCTAATGATCTGGTGCTAGCCAAGTATTTTCGGTCTTTGTGGCTTGCCATTTGCCTTACACATATACAACCAGCCTTTTAGTTTTGAAATTTTCCCTGTACTTCCTTCTCTACTTTATTCCAGTTCTCTGCATACTTCGGAAATTCCTCCTTCATCATGCTGAGGCTGAATAGTCCGCATCTTTCCCATCTCCTCTTCCTTCATCTTTTTTCCCTCCTTTGCACGCTTTGTCTCTGGATGGTGCAAAGTTCAGCAAGCACCTGTGCTGAGGAATCAGAGCCCTACCTTTCTCCTTCAGGATGACCTCTTTCTATCAAACTAGTCCCATCCTTTGTCTTCCTTTGGCTTTACAAATAGAATCGAAAACAGCCCTACTCATTACAGACTGTGATGGTGCCTTCTTCCCCCCTTCTCCCCTCTCATCCTCTGGGCTGCTCTAGGATCTCATGAATTCCCATCAGGCCTTGGCTTTTGAATAATGAGTTGGGCAGTGAAGCATCCCTTGACTTGCACTCTTGCATGGTTAAGGAGGGAGGCACTGATTGTTCCCTGGCCAAGATGGGAAACGAGAGCAGGGTAATCAGTCATGCCCTGACAGTTTTAGAACACTCCATCCCTTGATCGTATCACAGTGGAACAGTATCACTGTGACTGGAGTTTTGAAACACTTCTAGTAATTACTGACTGGGTTTGGGGCCAGGATGGAGATTTATTGATGACTAAAGCCAGTCATCTTGCAGCCTTATAGTGGTCCTGAGGCACTTTGGGCTCTGCTGGGCCCCAGCAGGCAAACCCAGCATCTCCCTCTGACTGGGCTGATGTCCCCACACTCCTTAAGACTTGACTCTCACTCACTGAGAAATGCTGGGACATTAGACAAGAATATTTTACTGCCTCAAGGGAGATTTTTAACAGGTACCTTCATACGTTTTTATATATGTATGTGTATGTGCTAGATTGTTACAGCAATTGTAGTAAATTCTCATCCACTTTAAAACTGCAAACTACTGCTAAATGGCACTTGCAGCCCTTTAGATGTATACTATTGACCAACTCTGAGACTAAGACTACATTCAGCTGAACCTAGGCTCCTTTGGGAGTTTAGAAAGCCAAGGGGTCTGTTCTGAACCTTGTGAATCAACAAGAAGGTCTTCCTTACACTTTGTGCCTTCAGTCTCTGTATCAATCATGTTTACCTCGATTTTCCTTTGTATGCTTCATCCATGTAATAAATGATAGCATGAACCTTGCCATTGAATCCTGTCAAGGCATGCCTTTATAAATCATATTAAAACTGCTCTTGCTAATACCTTTGATGGTCATTCTTTGAGCCACTCTAAATCCCTCATTTCATGACACAGACGAGCCTTAGAACGTCAGCATTTGTTCAGAGTTCAGCATCTCTCTGGGTCCTTACATTTCAACAGTACCTGAATCGTTACTGATCTTTTTTCTCTCTCCTGTGTTTTCTCTCTCTAGCCTGAACATTTGTTCAAGGTTTCCTACCTCATGTCTGTCACAACACACAGTGTTAAAGAATCTAGCCCTGCTGTTACCTATCCAAAATGCCACTTTCAAGGTGTAGGTTTTGTAGCCCAAAGGCTGATGACTGAAACATTACATTCCTGAGTCCGTCTGCCAATTCTGTCTACTCGCTAGTACCAAGCATATGCTGCGCCTCCGCATGTTTCAATATGCCATTCACAGCATAGTCAAAACTACACAGATAGCATATATTAATTCTCAAATGCCAACTCCTGCCTGTGTTTCTTCTCACCTTTCTGCACCATTATCCACTATTAAATCTTGCAAACATTGCAGAAGTACTTCTGAGGCTGCCCTTACATTTCAAAAGGATTTCCTTACCAATGCTGGCAAAGCCTTCCTTACAACACTGAAGTATTGTCAAATGTAGGCTGTTGGATGAGGATTGCTCACTCTTAAGCCATCAATATCTCATTGTTCGCTGTCGGATTCTGGCTGTTGCTGCTCTGCACTGTTTGTAGCCTGGTATTGTGCATCGGTTATAAGCTCTTTGTGGATGTAGGACTTTATTCTCCCTGTGTGTTTACCCAGCACCTAATGCCATGGAGTTATTCATGAGAACTCCTAGACGTTATGTTAATATAAATGATAATAACAGTTGGTATGACAGGTTTATTTCCATGGCAGTGTTTAATCTCATAAAAACAGCTTTTAATATAGATTCAGAAGCCAGAGAAATAAAATAAATGACTTACACAAAATCTGAAGTTCTACTTCCATCACTCCAGTGTCTTGCTCTTGCCTGTCTGTTTGTAGATGAATTTCCCATTGCTTATCCCAATGAAGCTTCAGAAATGTATAAGAAAATAAATTAAATAACTTTCCTGAACTGCGGGATTATGTCCTTAGTCCAGGAATTCCGGAAGGGCACATGGAGTTCAACTGAGCTGGATGTCTCCCTGGGTTCAAGTCCTAAATGGGTCCAAAGATTTTATCATGCTTTTTGTAGGGATTTTTGATCACATGCTGAAAGTATGTTGCAGTTAGCTGGAGATGCGTCTGTCTTCACAGTATTTATTGACTTCTTTCATTTGTTCTGGTAGATAATGGGACAATTGATTGGAATGGATAAAAACCCAACGACCATGGGATATAGGGTTTGATCCTGCACACATATAAGTAAAGGGATGGGCCTTCCCATTGCGGGCTGTTGCAAGGGGCGCTTTTGGGATATCTGTAGGTGAGGTTGGTGGCTATGTTCAATTCCCATAGAAGCTCACTGCATGGCTTTGGACAAGCTGCAAAATTGTCTCTGGAACTGCTGGTTGGTACCATTATATGGAGGTCTGAGTGACCGGTCAGTGCTCTTTCCTAACCACTACCTGACAGTTTATATTTGGCACTGAACATCTGGGAGATCACGATCAATTTCATGGATTTTACATGGTATTTTGAGCCGAAGGATTCAGTCTCCTCAGACACAGGTCTGTTCTCACCATACTTCTCCTCATCATTCCTGGATTCTTTGGGGGACACAGGCTCCCACTGCTCCTGCAAAGCAGGACAGGATGAAGCAGATGGTCCCGGGGGAGCCTTTTGGCTGTCTGAAGCATGAGTAATTTCTTCTGAGGAAAAGCAGTGGTCCAAGTCCTGTTAATGCTGGTTAGATGACACTCTTCCATGGGGCAGCCTGTCTCAGTAGAGAAGGAAGACAGGTAATGACATCCTATTTGCAGTTGGCACATCCTGCTGTAGCTCGTGAAGTGATGATTCAGCACTGCGCAGCTACAGTCCAGACAAGAAGCAATGAATGCATTTATAACTGAGTCCAGTAGTCTGCCAGTATCAGTGTCTCCTGGTCAACAAGGGAAGGCAGAAATCCTTACCCTGAGATGGAGCTGTGTGAGACCTCAGTGCCAGTGAGGAATCCCGGAATACTCCAGGTACACACTCAGATAGATGGTTAGGGAGCCTTTTTCTGCAGAACTTCTGCAATTGTGCATAAATCTGTTGGCCTCACCTGGTTTGATTTCACCTTTAATCCTGAAGAATTCCGGTCTGATGTTCTAACCTTTTTTTTCTGATGTTCCATTAGAACTAACTTGCAAAGCCTCCTTCCAGTATGCGTGGGATCCTGGGCTGAGATTTTCACTAAAAGCTGCCTTTTTAACTCTCTCACACCTCCCCCTAGTTGATTTTCCTTTTAAGATAATGCAGTATCTAAGGAAAATATTGGAAGGAGCAATCTGCTGTTTTCCCTTCTCTGTAAAATGAGAGACTTGAAGTGTAAAACACCAAGTACATGACATTAACATGGGGAAATAACAAATAAGATTCATTAAAATTCAGCAGAAAAAATATCTTAGGAATGTAATTTTCTTTTCATGATTCCCTAACTTTGGGTTATGTATTTCACAGTTCTAAGGGAGTCACAAATATATCTTTTAGGTTAAAAAACCCTATAGCTGATACAATTAGTGATATTGCATAGCCTCTCTTTATATATATATATATTTATATACAGCCTCATATATAACCTATCTGGAGAAGAGAAGGCTGCGTGGAGACCTCAGAGTAGCCTTCCAGTATCTGAAGGGGACCTAGAAGGATGCTGGGGAGGGACTCTTCATTAGGGGCTTTAGTGATAGGACAAGGGGTAATGGGTTAAAAGTTAAACAGGGGAAGTTTAGACTGGCTATAAGGAGGAAGTTCTTTAAGGGTGGTGAGGCACTGGAATGGGTTGCCCAAAGAAGCTGTGAGTGCTCTGTTTCTGGCAGTGTTCAAGGCCAGGTTGGACAGAGCCTTGGGTGGCATGGTTTAGTGGGATGTGTCCCTGCCTATGGCAGAGGGGTTGGAACTGAATGATCTTAAGGTCCTTTCCAACCCTGACTATTCTATGATTCTACGATGCATATTTTAGTCAGGATTGTGAAGCTGCATAGCCAAAACTGTTATAAAATGCAACAGAGTCAGGTCTTGTCTGTTACGGCAGCTGGAGTTGAGGGTGCTCAGCTCTCTGTGATTGTGTATCAGTTTTCTAATCCTTGGACCATAATTAAGCACTGTTCTTATTGCTACTGGCTTTCTGATGTTTGTGCCAGCTCTCTGGAATAATTTTTCTTTCTCCTGCCTCCAAATATCCAGCTCTTTAACTTCAATTGAAATCTCTTGGGGTTTTGGAGCTATTCTCAGTTTTGCCTTATGAAATCACTTCAGAGTAAAACCATTTCCATATTATTTTTCCTACTGAGAAATAAAATTCATTTTTAAGCATCATCATTTTCCCAGAAGCAAAATTGTGCGTCCTGATGACAGACATAGAAACGCTGCACCAGGGCTCCAGTGCCCAGCTCAAACATGGCCAGAGAAGGACTATGCATAGCAGGAGCTGCCTGCCCAGAGGAGCCAACAGTCTGGGAGTAAACTGGGAAGCAAGAGCTTGATATTAAACACAGAGGGAGCTGCAATAAAAGTGAGATGTTCAAGATCAGCATGGTAAGCAAAAACATGTTGTTACAGTAGTCCTTGCCTGATACAGAGATACTACTGCTCTCAGAATTTCCAAGGAAGAGTTAAGCTGTTAACAAGGCCAGACAGCTTACAAACAGTGAGTCTAGTACCATCTGTGCTCTTCCATGCCAGGTCCTTTTGGTGCCAAGGAAAAGTCCTACACATCTTTACTTTTCTGGTATAGGCATAGCCTCTATGAAAATACATGACTGAAATGTGACTGAAATGACTGAAAGAGGGAAGATTGAGATGAGCTCTTAGGCACAAGCCCTTCCCTGTGAGCGTGCTGAGGTGCTGACACACGGTGCCCAGAGAAGCTGTGGCTGCCCCATGTCTGGCAGTGTTCAAGGTCAGGTTGGACAGGGCTTGGAGCAACCTTGGCTGCATGGAGACCTCATAGCAGCCTTCCAGTATCTGAAGGGGGCCTATAAGGTTGCAGGAGAGGAACTCTTCATGAGGGACTGTAGGGATAGGACAAGGGGTAACAGGTTCAAACTTAAACAGGGGAAGTTTAGATTGGACATATGGAAAAAATTCTTTACTGTAAGGGTGGTGAGGCACTGGAATGTGTTGCCCAGGAAGTTGTGAATGCTCCATCGCTGGTGGTGTTCAAGGCCAGGTTG